>WWET01000021.1:1505635-1517638 GCA_011038615.1 Limnodynastes dumerilii
ATAGATAGATAGATAGATAGATATGAGATAGATAGATAGATAGATAGATAGATAGATATGAGATAGATAGATATGAGATAGATAGATATGAGTTAGATTGATATGAGATAGATAGATAGATAGATAGATAGATAGATATGAGATAGATAGATAGATATGAGATAGATAGATATGAGATAGATAGATATGAGTTAGATAGATAGATATGACATAGATAGATATGAGATAGATAGATATGAGTTATTATTATTATTATTATTATTATTTAGTTTACTCACTATGGGCTGGATCCAGACCTTGTTAAGTGCATGAACTTAGTTACATCTGGGCTAAACCATGTTGAATCCATGGGGAGTCAAGTTATTTGTATTCTTTGCATGCAGGGATATATCTTTAAATTGCTTACTGCACACAGATACTGACCAGCTTTACTATCACACTGTTATTTAGACTTGGGATAGGAAACATTACCTCTCAACTCTAATACTGTTTGCAGCAGATGAAATATGACTCCCCTGCAATCACCATGGATTAACCCAGGTGTAACTAAGTTCATACACTTAACAAGGTCTGGATCCAGCCCTATGTTAGTATTAAGTTGTGTGCATAAGTATGGCAGTTATATAAAGCAAAGTGGTCAATGACAATTACCAATAATGTACAGTATTTGAGTCTTCAATAACAAATAATTAGTTTCTCACTGTAAGGTTAATATATTAAAAGGTCAACATATTACATTTAATAATGCCCCAATAGTATATACAGATGTACAAATTAAGCTACAATACATATCCCTACACATTTATATATGCGCAATCAGGTCAAAATAAGCCCCTTATATACCCAGACACAAACCTGATAAGCCCTGTCCCCTTGTAATCTAGTCCATTTTTGGGCCCCAACTGGAAAGGGGTATAATATTCTAATTGTATATCAAGGAGTATAGTTAAAAAGTTAAAGCCTTGAGAACAAACATAATATAGAATCAACAAACTCCACTGTGCTTCTGTATCATTTCTTTTTTAGTTATTTATTTGGCTGATGCATTATTGCATGTATTAGTCGCTATGTAAAATGGTTTTCTATCAAAATTCAGACAATAAAAATATGAATAATATCAGAAGTATGCAATTTAACATGGAAAACATTCTAAAACTAAAAACATAATCTAACAATAAATAACTGTAATAATTGCAGCACCATCTAGTTTGTGTTTGGAAACCCAACATATTTAAAGCATTTCAGATACAAAGGTAACAATGTTAAGAAACCTTATAGAGATGTCAAAACACAATATAAAAAAGGAGGGTACACACTGAAGTTTTTAGTGAAGATCCGACATTTATTCAAATCTGTAATAATGATTCTAGCCTCATCCTGCTTAACAATGCCCCCAAACACATTGCTTTTAGGTATTATGGATCGTTTCACAAACTCTTCAAATAAACATCTGCTGCAATGATATGCTTGACCACAAGGTGGCACTGTGCAGAAATATGAATGAAAATCATTGCAGTGAAGATTGTGTCCGTGGACACTGAAGCTTTCTCCACACAACGGGACATCACTGATCTTGTAAAATTAAGAGCTCCCAAAAATAAAATACATGATGCAATGCAGTTTCAAACAATTCAGCAGCTTTATGGGACAAAATACATTTGTAAGATGTCAGAGCAAACTGACAATTATTGTCAGATAACCTTCCAGTGTGTACCCTGCTTAAAATAGTATAACAAGAAATTTGTGCCTATTTATCAATATCACTTGCTTGAAATGCAAATTATGACTAGCCAATATCTCGCTAAAGAGGTTCTATTACTCAATCCTTAAATGGTGAATGTGAGTTGTAATATGTAAGTAACAATGTCTGCATGAATTATTTACCCATCCCCAGGGAAACACAGTCTAAAACTGGTATAAATAAAACTAATGACAGCACACATTGAATGATATATAGTATTGTGACTAAGCCTAGCTGGCTATTCTATCTGTGTTTATTTAAGGTTACATATAAATAATATACAATAATTTAAATTCTAAAACTGTACGCCACATTAAGTGAATAACAGTTTCCATTCTGAATCTTAATTTATTGTATTACTTTATGTGTAGTAGTATTTGAATCCTTACTCATATAGTCCTTAGCATTTAGCCATATTCTTTTGATTTTTTTTTGCTGTACCTTTAATACATACCTCCTTTTCTACATATTTTCTTGCCGGGTTTCCGGACACATTCCTTGGATATTCTTTTTACTGAAAAATGAATAAAAGACTAAAAAATAACATGGAGCTCCATGACAGAAAGTAGGAGCATGCAACACCTTTTACCTAACTCTGCCTTTGGCTATGTTTCCAACGCTGTGACGCCTGCACATGCAAATGGAGTCGAATGTATCAACAATGGGTAGGTAGGAGAAAGGGAGTACCTTCCATTGTAATACCCGTGCCTCAGGAGGACATGAGTGTAGACATGAGTACAGAAACTGGAAACAAACACACAAGAGCATCATGCACATCGAAAGCCAGCATGCTGTCAACTAACCAGGCATGCAACCTAAACACAAGATTAATGTGGTTAGAATTGAGGAAAGCAAAGGAAAAAAAAAAAAGAAAAACAATTTCCCTTGTTTTTATTCCCGCATGTAACTCACCATCCTCAGTTGGAACATATATATTTAAATACAGGCAGTCTTCATTCTGATCTTGCACATAGGAAGAAACTACATCCAGGTTGTTGGTGAACCAAACAGGAAGCATGACTTCAGGAAGTCTGCCACCCACAATGTTTTGTGGACAAACCGGGGCAAACTGAGTGGCATTTTTTATATCTCCCCAAGTTGTCGGAGGCTCCGGTGGCTGGAAACGATGCTCCCCAACTGGGGATGCGGCATATGGAACACCCAGGAACTGAATGACAGGCCCTAGTATTTCATTATTGAGTTCCTTCTTTACTCCTCTTACTTTGCCATAAGTCGTTGATACTACAGGGTCTACATCATCCAGTTTTTGTGAGCACACAGCTGCAATGTGAAGCAAAAATCCAAATATACACAAAGAAAACATGACATCCATTCCCATGGGCTGAAGACGCCACCTTGCTGCCCTCCATGAACAGTTCCATCTCATGGACCTTGGAAATGCCATAGTCCCACATTAGTTGCAAAGGAAAGCAATATTGTTTGTATCCACTTGTATGAAACAGGGCAATTGAATGAAATGTATCAGGTTTGTTAAATGTGATCCTTCCAGGAAAATCTCAGAAGGGTTTTCACGCTGTAAGAATCTTCCATTGATTTCGCAGTCACTGAAGCAGCATCTTCACTAAGTACTATTTATCAGGCTACATTCTATTGACAATACTGTTTTCCATAGTAGCAATATCAGAAGGGCTGCCATTTACTGCACACTGCCTTCTTATAAATCAATCCAGTTAGCCGCAGGTCTATATCCTGGAGAAAATGAGAATAAGTCATTAATAGGAAAAAATATATAACACGGACAGTAATAATTACACGCTGTGCAAGAAACCGTGTATTTGTTAATATTTTCCATTTTCTAATTATGCCAAAGAAAGACAACTTTAATTAATTTCACGATTCATTGGATGGACTTTTGGTAAAAACAAATTTCCTAAGTTCTCTTTTTCTCCATTAGAGAAAAAAGTTTATGTAAAAAGTGGAAACAATCCATAGGAAATCTTAACATATAGATATGGTTCTTTTTTTAAAGGAAAAAGTAAATTAGAAAATATACAGACTAATATGTGTGATAGATAGATAGATAGATAGATAGATAGATAGATAGATAGATCCTGGTTGCTGACTCTCCCGGAATATCCAGGGATTGGAGTGTCTGCAAATACTCCACAGTCCCATTCCCTGCAGTGTTAGCAAGGATAGGCGGGACTTGATAAGCGCAATTTGCATAATCAAGCCCCACCCTATCCCTAGTAACAGCATGCATTGAAGCAGGGGGTTGAGCTTAATGCCACAATTTGCATAAAATGAAATAATCAAGCTCTGCCCCCATACTGGCATCACTTTCTTCTCGAGATCTCCCGGAGGGAAGAAAATGAAAGTCAGCAACCCTGAGATAAATATACACATGCACACAAACATAATAATAAACTATATAAAATATAACCAAATCTGGTGAAATATATCAATATAATCAAAATCCAGTGTTAAAATTTTGACCATATTGCAATAGAGGAACAAAAAGATACAGCAATAAGTATTAGAGCCATAGGAAAATACAGGAGATTCCCATAATCCGCTATCCCTGTAACATTGTTAAAACATATTATTACACAAAATAAAGCATTTAAAGAATAAACAGTTGTTTACGGTATCCCCTGCTACCAATGTTTAACTGCATAGACTACTGCAAGACCTGAATATTAACCTACTCAAATTCTTAGCACTTATCTGAAAACATAGCTCTTCAGAGACATCTAATAGTGACAGAAACATAAGCTTACATAATAGAATTCTTTGCAGGCAGGTCAACAACTTTAACCAGAATTAAAAATAACAGAAGTAACTTCAAATGAGCATGCTGATCACAAAGCAGAAACTTGCTTTATTGTCTGGTTACTATGTCAGCCTAGGCCTTCTTCACAACATGAACTCATACAATTCTTGACATTGTGAACAGTAATCATTTTGAGACAAGTTGTAAGAGGCAGATCTTCAAATCATACAAGTAGCAACATTTCTACTAATGAAAAAACAATAAAACATCTTTTAATATTGGAAGAGTTTTTTTTTCTCATAGGTTGCATGAAATCCATTCAAATGTTATCTGTATTATTAGGGCCCGATTCAATTAGCCGCGATGGCGGGAAAAAGTACATACTGTGCTTTTTCCCGTCATATACGCTATGAAAAATGGGAGAATTATTATGCGCACCTTAATGAGGGGCGCATAAAATTCGCCGGAAAAAAATGAGCTGAAATAGCTTCACACCGCAAAATATGCCGGTGCGAAGCTAATTGAATCGGGCCCTTAGACTGGTGACTTACTAGACTGCTAATACAAACAATAGGCTGTATAAAATCAGGGGCCAATTAACTGCTGTACGTACCAAACCATGGTAGTTCTAGGATGTGCAAGAATCCATTTCAACATTAAAGTACGGGCATCTATGCACTTTAGTGTTCAATTCCCATCTTATATGAAGCAATCTGCAACAGTTACTGTATTCTGTATCTTAGTGGGGTTGCTCTCTGCCTTAGTAAAGACTCCATATATGGGGTATTAAAGTTGTCACTGCAAATTAGATGGGTATTAGAAGTCACTGTGAATTTCTGGGACTATATAAAAATAACTATGTTGAATACATTCCATAGAAATCCAAAATGACTTTTAGTATTGGTAGTAATCTGCAGCAGGGAGTGCATTGCTTATTACAAATATATTGCCATTGAACAAGGAAGCAATACCCCAGCTGAAAGATGCCATCAGGTTTCATTACTTTTTTTTTTTATAAGTTTGGATTCTTGGATACCACTAAATCCACAATCTCAATGCACAATATAGTAAGCATGGAGACTATGGAACGCCCCTCTGTGTTCTGGCTGCACTGTAACCTGTATATGTGCAGCAAACTCATTGCGTGACTGGTGGTTAATTTTTCTAACAGTACCATATTTAAAGGGGCTGTATATGGAATTAGTAAAAAATAGATCAGGCTGCCAAAAGTAAGAAAAAATATATATACCATAGAAATACACTATGCAACATATATATTCAGTAAGTTGTAATATTAGCAAAACCTCCACTACAGTAAATTAAAATAAACCCCAGGTCAATCATAGTAATATATTAATGCCAACAGCATTGAAAATTTCAAGCAGATTCATGAGAAATAATATGAACACCGCAAGCTATAGCTACAGTTGGTATACCTGCCGTGAATATATAATTGTAATAATATGAACCAGCGAATACAGTGACAGTGCTTTAATCTGAGGACACACTTTCAGCATAAAATGCAATTACTGTCAGTTAAGTAATTTTAACACAATGCAATCTAACAATATCTAGTTTGTGTATTAACTACAACAGTCATTTACTACAAAATGGAAATCACAATGCTCTAAGTTCCCATATCCACATGACAAAAAAAAAAATATTTCATGCACGTGTGTATGTATGTATGTTAAATATTGCAGTGATATTATGTATGTATCAGTGGTCAAAGTGGAAATTTAGAAGTGGCGGTATGGACATTTAGAAGTGGCAGTATGGACATTTAGAAGTGACGGTACGGACATTTAGAAGGGGCGGTATGGACATATAGAAGTGATGGTATGGACATTGAGAAGGGGCGGTATGGACATTTAGCAGTGGCAGTATGGACATTTAGAAGGGACGGTATGGACATTTAGAAGTAACGGTATGGGCATTTAGATGTGGTGGTATGGGCATTTAGCAGTGGCAGTATGGACATTTGGAAGTGGCGATATGGACATTTAGAAGTGATGGTATGGACATTTAGAAGTGGCAGTATGGACATTTAGAAGTGGCGGTATGAACATTTAGAAATAATAGAAGTAAATAGGGATTTACAGCTCTTTAATTAAACTAGTGGGAGAAGTGACAGTATGTCATACCCCCATAGTAGACCCCCTCACTTCGAGCCCTGGTATGTATATTATGTAGATTATCACATATAGGTTTTTATTTTCAAAGAAAAAAAGTTTACATTAAACCAAATGAGATTGCTATGTGTTGGTCTTTTAGCTACCAGAATGTTTAACTCTACATATAATAAAAGTATATAAGGGCTTTAAACTTCTACAACCTAACTCTATTTGAACTATTGTTGTAGTGACAAAGTCGATGTACAAACAAAGGTTACAAACTGGGAATTATTTGAGACATTGGCATGCATTTGGGGCAATCCATTCTTTCCATGTTATTCTGCAGAGGTCATTTAAAAAGATCACTCAATGTGCAGCAGAAAACACCTTAGTCAGGCTTGCTGACATTCCCTGAATATCCGGGAGACTCCCGAAATTTAGCCAATTCTCCCGGTATCCCAGGAGAGCCAGTAAATCTCCCACTGGCTCTCATTATAGTAATCGCTAGATTTACTAGGGATGGATAGGACACTAGAATACTGGAACACTAGGGATTAAAGTCATGATTGACAGCTAAGGGGCTTAAGTATGTAATTTGCATAAATCAAGTCATTAAGCCCCGCCCCCATACCGGCATCTGTTTCTTCACTCTAGGTTCTGCCGGAGGAAAGAAATAAAAAGTATGCAGTAGCCTAACCTTAGTTCTGCAGCAGCAAGACAGTCTTACACTTCAGCTGCCCATTGGAATATGATGTAGTGTGTCAAAACAAATCAATACATTTCAGCACAATTCCAGACACTGAATAAATATGCCTCTAATCTCAAATCATAGCCAGGTTTGAAAAAATGATAGGATATTAAGTACAGTGGACCAAATTCAGATTTAGTCTTTAGGATTATTTTCTGCATGGTGTGTGTGGAAAATTACCACAATCTTCATCTGTGCATGCCTCTCAAGATCCAGATTTTCATGTCGGAAGTGAATCCAGCAGGGATTTTGGGTGACATGCATGATGGAAGGGGGGAGGTATTTAAATCGTTCAGTAAGGGCTTGGCTAAGACCTTACATACAATCCTCATTTAAAGTGGATGCAGACCCTCCAACATGACCCATTCCATTAGGTACAATATACTCCGCATCTGAGCTTCCAACTGTCACACTCACCTGGTGAAATGACTTATATATAAAAAACTATTTGTCTCTTCAACAAAGGTGGTTACCATAGTAACTGACAGTTGAAAACTGAGAAGCAGAGTATTTTGTACCTAATAGAACGGGTCATGTTGGAGGGTATGTGGATGCCGGTGTGTAAATGTTAAGGTATGATCCTGCTGGTTTAAAGTCACGTGTGGAAGTTGGATTGCACAGTGACCAGATAGCAGACCTCTGCAGCCGCAGGCTCGCCAGTATAACTCTACTAAATCTGGATCCAATCCAGTGACTGTAAAATGAAATGAATATAATACACTAATGTTGCACTATTTAAGAGTGTAACATTCTTCTGTAACGTGCTGAATATATTCCAAAATGCTTATCATGCTTCATTTTAGAGCTACTTAATTAAGTATACTTTATTTTTTATTTCCTTAACCAAGTACCGTTATGGTGGCTGCATGTGTGCAGTGGTTTTCTAAGAGATCTGAAATTCTTTTTAACGCTATAAAATAATTAATTATTATGAAGCTTTAAACATTTTTTTATTGCTTTTCTGCTTAAAACAAAGAAACGACAAAGGCTGTGAGACTATGGAAAGCAACCTGAAAAATACCGTCATGTGTAATACCCAGAGAAATGAACTGTTTTGTAGGTGACGTCCAGGCCAAAATGTAAAGCACATTTCCAAACTGTGAACAATGTTTTTCAATGGCTTATCAATAGTCTATTTAGAACTACGATGGGATGCTAGGAAATCAAACAGTTAATAAAACAAAATTTCCTATAATGCCTAGTCAAGGGACACAGCATCTGACCACAAACATTCTCAATTGGCTTTATACAAAAGCTCAATAATAAAGATCAAAATGAGAAAATAATAGAGGGTGAGAGAGAAGTGTGTTTGGTTGGCCTGACAGGTACATAAAGCTATCCAGCCAGAAAATTAGAGATAAAGGAAAGGGCCGAGGTTGTAAGGTTGGAGAGTTCCATCAAACCTATAATATAAAAAATAAACGTATAATGGCAAGGGGTGGTGTCCAGTGTCCACAGTCAATTAAAATAATGCAGAAGGCGGTAAATAGTCATTTATACTTCTAACCTTAAGGAGAAAGAACCCCTTTTAAGCTTTTGTGTTACAGATTATATATATACTGCAATGTAAGTAACCCTTGATTTTCTAGTTCTAATTTAATGCCTGACAGCAAATACATACTAAAAACTGCAGAGAGTCTGCACAATGGAGTTTTGTGTTAGAAAAAGAGAGCTACATACATTTAGAGACTGTTGTGCATTTGGTGTAATTATTATTATTATTAAAGCATAACATGGTTTTTGTGGCATCAGAAGATTTGAAACAATTGTGAACCTTATAAAGGCAGGATAGGTGAGAGTGTGTAACTGACCATGCTTTTATGGAAGGACATGGAAAGCTTGTGGATTAGGAACCCTCTTTCCCCTCATTTCATATATCCTTTTGTGAGGAAAGTTATTTAAATGGCATTCAAGTATAAATGGACATGTTCCAAGATTTACAGAGAACCACACAGCCTTTCCTCTCCCCACTAAATGTATTTGTCTTTCCATTAACTTCTATTCAGAATACAAGAACAAATGTTCATTTCTATGTAATGGGCAATGTCAGATATAGGGATGAAGATATTCCCCTGAATATAATATAATATAATATATATATAAATATAAACATATATAATATAAAATCTAATAAATAATAATCTGTACAGTCTAAGCTCCTCATCTCTGATGCACATAGGCTATGATCACTCTTACTTACATGAACAGACTAATAAACAATATAAATGAGAAAACAGTCAGGCTTAGAAAAGTGAATTGTAGAAAATGGATGAGAATTCTTTAGCAGTTACAGATGACACATGATCATGGACTAAATACTTATTACTGTACATAGCAGCTACAAACGTTTCTTACTGTACAGTGTAAGTATCTACATTTACAGTGAAAATGCTTTAGCTTTATTATTGCCTTATCTATAATCAATAAAAATATCAATATTCATCCTTTTTCATTTCTCTTTTGGAGCATTTATCAAATTACAATTTCAATAACTCTGACTGAAACATATATATTTCTGGTGTATTTCTATATTTTAGAAAATTAGTTTTTACTGTACAAAACAAAAAACCTGGGCAAAGATTTACACTGGCTAAAAAAAGATTATGTCTTGGCGCCACTCAAAATTCTTTATTGGAACTAAGCACGTAAATGCCAGCCAGTCAGCCTTTAACATAGACACCAGTATTAGGTCTTTGCCCGCTGGTAACACAACAGGGGATGACACAAGAAATGATTGTTGTGTGTTAGAATTCTGTGTTCGTGTGTTTCGCTGATAATGTCTTGTTCTGTTCCCATGTTTATTGTGGGTAAAGACATAGCACAAGCCCAGAGGGAGCTGCAAGTTAGCATCAAGCTTAGATAGTAAATAGCAGAGCCTTCATTTTTCTAAAACATAAAGGGGAATGCTGAGTTTTATCTTGTGGTGCACAGCATCCTGAGGATAATGGTAGCCACACACTTCTTAAAACATCACATAGGGATGTTTTAAGTTTTCTCTGCAACTACTATGAGAGACAGAAATCAGAACATTTTTTTTATCTATCGATTCATCCAAACATAAAGTAAGCCAATCATTTAAAAAAAAACTTTAGAAGAGTAGAAAAAAACACCTAAAATATGGTTGTTTCCCTAAGAAACTTAGACCATGGCCTTTAAGAGATTTAGGGACTGCAGTTGTCATATTTAGGAAATAGAGCTACCATGAAGTGGTTTTTTAATATGTAAGTTTTTATTTTATTTTTTTTAGGCTATTAGGCATAGAAAGGGCCTTATAATAAATATGTGTACAGATTTAGGACTATACCGGGGAATTTGTTACTGGTGTATGGAACAAGATGTTATATATATAAACCAGGCCTCAACAAATTTCTTTAGGAGTCATGCCAAAAATTCAGGAACCAGATCTTGACAACCAATTACTATGGACAACTGTGTGTGTCTATACTGTTTCCTGGTACAGAACAGCACTAACAACCAATAGGCTGCAAGATCATAAGAAGAAACGTCTAAAATCTTCTGATAAACAAAGGAGTTTATTTACAGGACAAACAGACTGCCCAGGGAGTAGACAGGGCTAGGTGGCATCTTAGAATAGCTAAGATGAACGAAAATTGTCCAAGATAGCGCAAAAGACCAGCAGTAGCAAGTCCCATGTGTAAATATCATTTAAGTGATATACTGCTTCTATATTGATGATTACAAGTGTAAGGTTTTTCTGATACAAACTATTTAGTTTATTTCAGGTGTTCTCAGCCACAATCTTTACCACTAAAACTGGCCATACACTACAACGATTATCGGTCCCAGCAGGGGGTGAGCCGACAAACGGGATGATTTCCCGCAAGGGAAATGTCCTGTTATCGGCACCATACACCTCCTCTGCTGGGACCGATAATCCTAGCAGAAGAGGGGAGGGGGGAGGCAGCGAATTCTATGGCACTGCTGCAGAGCCATGTGCAAAGCTGCTCTGACATGCTTAAAAGTATACCTCCAAGGCTGTCAGAGCAGCATAGTGCATAGATCTGCAGCAGCGTCTATTACAGGGATAGGGAGCCATTCAGCTTGCTGATTGCCTCCCTTAAAATATCGGGCATTAGCCGATAATCGCTCTAGTGTATGGCCAGCTTAAGGGTAAAAAAGGTACAGCTCGGCTAAACCATTTTTCAAACTTAGGGCTGTTAATTAATTTAAAATCTTTTGCATACAGGGAAAATACATTACTTTTACACATAGAACTCAAATACTGCATAGCTTTATAATTATTCTATAAAATAGAGTTGAGCTAAGAAACTTCACATCTTAATTTTAATTCGGGTTTCACAATTAAAATTTGCCTCCCCTTGAAATTCAACATGGTATTGCTCAGGTCTACACCTGAACCTAAAAAAAGGAACTCTGATTTAGCACTATAGTCACAATAGGCCTGATTCAGACTAAAGAAGGTGCTTAAAATAAGAAACTAAAGTCACTCCTGGGCCAAACCATGCTGATTGCAGGGGGAGTCAAGGTAATTGTATTCTTTGCATGCAGGGATATATCTTGAATCACTTACTACACACAGATACTGACCAGCATTACTATCACACTGTTATTTAGACTTGGGATAGGAAACATCACCTCTCAACTCTAATACTGTTTGCAACAGATGAAATATGACTCCCCTGCA
>WWET01000021.1:1543037-1554105 GCA_011038615.1 Limnodynastes dumerilii
ATATATATATATTGCACATATATAAACAAAATGAAAACAAGTATGTAAGGTTTTGCCTTTTTTGATGTGATTAAATTCATACGATGGAATTTCTAACGTATAACTTATATTCCCAGTCTCTTTTAGCATGCAATACCAGTGCTACTATAGGTCTCTGGGCACCCTAGGCAAAGTTAAGAACTACAATGTAAGCAGGGCTGTGGGGTTCAGGTGAGCCAGTTCCTGTGTAGTGCAGTGTAACAGAATACTACACCATTCAGGAGCCTGCTCAACGGAACCCTTGCAGCACTCCTTACTTTGTAGTGATTAGGAAATCAGCGATAATTTAGGGGGGTCATCAGAGCCACTGCAAGTAGAGCCAATGCTGACCCCCCTGCTTCAGCTATTAGTACAACTGTCATTAAAAACACAATCCACAGTGGCCCTGCTGACACCCCTGCAACACCATTTCATTTGTAGTACGCAGCCAATCATCTGCTGGGATGTGACTCAGATGAGCTGCAGCAACACCAACAGATTTAGACCTGGGTCTCGGTCACTCTCCCTGCAGCTTCCATAACGGTCAAATAATCAGATCAGAAGCTGCAGGGTGAGAGCCTGAGCTCCTTGCATTGCTATTCTTATGTCACTCCAGTAACGTCTAATTTACCAGTCAGCCTGTGTGCCTTAAGGTGCAGCCTGAAGCAGATAACATAAGACCTCGAGGAGGATTAAAGAGTAAAAGAGCAGATCAAGAAAGAAGACTAAGAAACTTATGTACACACACATATATTTATATCTCAACAGAGATCTTTATGTATATAGCTATATATTAGCCCTATCTTTCACTTTCATGCACCTGTTTATAGTAACTTATAATTTGATATAAAAAAACAACCACCGTTTGGTTTAACTTTATTTGGAAGCATGTCTGGGAACAATAGCTGACGGGTTGATGGTCCTCAGAATCTATTTTGGAGGCTTAAATTGTGCCTCCTAGGTGAGTTAGCTCTCAAACTAAGAACACATAAGAACACACAGAATAGCCTTGAATCTGTGTAACTAATATTCTGCATTTTATTTTCAGATTTATTTTATTTTACAGATAGATAGATATGACATAGCCTTATGTCTGTTTATTTCTCTCTCTCTCTCTCTTTCTCTCTCTCTCTCTCTCTCTCTCCCCCTCCCTCAGAACCTTTTAATTAAAGTATATTAAATATTATATTATTTTGGTTTATTCAAGAAAATGTTAGATTATTTTACATTACTTAATGTTGTGAAGTAGTAGGTTTCATCATGCAGTTTTAAATTTTTGAGTGAGAACAATGTCACCTGTCAATTGTGTGACAGAACTTAGCATAGCATGTAAAAGATGTATATTAAGTCCTCATACTGGACAGGCTGACATTAAAATCAGTTAACAAAGCAAGGCCATAAACACCTTCAAGTATTCTATATAAGTGGACCAAACTGTATATAACTGTATGTGGTTCCTGGGTGGTGCAGGCTAGCCATTTGGCCTCAAGGTTGTCCCTCATCTGCTACCACGCCGGCTGGTCCTTACTTGTGCATAAATACAGCACAAGTTTTCCAGATGACAATCCTGCCTAAAATCCTTAATTTTTTCATACTATGCCCTACTTTCTGCCAATTAATTTTTTAAAAGATTGCACACCCTAACGGCACCCTAAATTTGCCGTAAAAGACCCACCAGAGTGGCAACATCACATATGGTCGAATGCTTGGTTTGCATTTTATCTCAGCTATTGGATTGGTCTCAACCTCACTTAACTAAGCTTTAAGACCTGAAGCAATTGCCATGTTATTCAGGTATGGAACAAATCGCTCTCATCGTGTACTATTTTGCTGTTAGTAGAGGTATTACCTCACTTCAACAACTCCATATCTCTTTTACATTGCTTGTCCCTTTTACACAGCTGCAGGGAGATTTTGATATTCCTTCTCTAAACCACTTTAAGAATTTGCAGCTGTCTCACTGGCTGCACCCTATTACACATCAAGGTGGCCTTATTTCCATCCCTCCAGAACCATTTTTATTGCACATAACCTCATCTTCCACCCATGGAGCCATATCATTTTGGTACCAGAATTTGAGGCCTGACCCATCTGATACGAAGATTTTTACAGCTGCAATGGGAAATCTTTTCTTCCACATGTAAGAGTTTGGGATCTATTGACCATGTCAAATGAAAAGTGAAACTACTGCGTAGGCTTTATAGTCATTATTTTACCCCAGGGCACTAACATAAAATTTAGAATACTCAGTCTAACACATGCTGGCATCAATGCAGAGGAGTGGGCAAAATTTTAAGACCCTTTTGGTGGGAAATCTCCAGGTTGCTCGCTGATGTGTGTAAGACAGATGTTTCTCTCACCCTGGAGACCTCATTGCTGCATCTCTATCCCTTAAGACATATCAAAAGAAAATTGGTATGCATTGAGCCACATTCTATAGCTGGTAAAGCGGACATTGGCCAAGCATGGAAATCGCCACTTCTCTCTTCACTCAACTCATTTTTCAGTAGGATAAACTTGAATTACAATATGGAAATTCTAGACGCTCCTTACTCCACCATAGCTCTTCCTCTCTCATGCACTAGTTCATTTGGGCAGAATATATTGTACAGGCGATTTTGATAAGATCCTCAGATCCTCTCATCAGCTGTGAATCCCCAGATAGTTCTGAGTCATCTGTTCTGGCAATCTCATGTTAGAAATTGTACAATTGTCCTTTTCAACTTTGTTAAATTTTTGTACTTGCAATGTATTTATATTGTTTATATAAATGCCTTTTGTTGTTTCTATCGTTTGGATTATAAGCTATAGTTCTATAATTCTTTTGATCTGAGATGTAATTACCTGTCCCTTCCCCTTCCTTCTTTCTCCCTTTCCTTTCTCTCTTTTTTGTTCCTTTTCCTCTTTTCTTTTTATTCTCTTTCTTATCTTTATTTTTCACTCTTCTTGGTGTGCATACACTGGTTACTTGATACTTTATGTCTTGCATGTATTTTAAATTGCAAAACTCTGGTTTTTCAACCCGGGTTATTGACGTTTTATTTGCCAGGTTTTTAAGAAAAACCTGTTATGTCCAGCAGGGTAGACCCGGGAAATTCTGGGTCCCGGGTCTGCCCTGACATTGAGAAGGGGCTCTGCGCCTCTCCCAGAGAGGGACCTGTTTACTGTTGCATAGCAACAGTAACAAATCCCTCCAATTGGGTGTATTAGATGAGACCCAGGTTGAAAAACCTGGGATAATACCTTTCACATTGCCACTTATTGGGGTCTGACACAGGAAAAACCCTTCTTTTTTCTGTGTCTAAGTCCCGGGTTGTTAGACTGAGGACCAGGACCCTGGTACCTTTCAGGTCACCACCAAAAACCCAGGTTATTAGAATTTCATGAGTAGCAGCTCTAGATAGGTAGATAGGTAGTACTTCAAATGCAAATAGAAATGTATAGGCAAATAGGCTAAGAGGTGCAATACAGCAGCCTACAGAATATTACATGCCTCAAACTATCTTTTTTCATTATTCATTTACATTGGCTTTATTTATGTGTTGTTAGATTCTGACATTTTTTTGAAAATGTACATTTTATAAAGTATTCTTTTTTGGACCTCTAAAAATGTAAATATATATATAAAAAAAAAGCGCCTGATTGCCTGTATAGTAGTATAGTGTATGTAGTGTGTTTTATTCTTCAATTAGACTGTTTAATGGTTGTTGGGACTGTCGGCCTGCGTTGTAACTATGTATAGTGGCTTTTATTGAATGGCAGACTTCTCTGTCAGGCACTTACATAAGAAACTCCCATTTTCTCATTATAATATGATGGAACAGGAACACTACTTACCCCTAGAGCAGACCACACAGATGTGACTAATGGCAGAGAAGCCACTTTGCACCTGCTTTTTTCTGCTCACTCCCATTACGCAAAAACTCACTGTGGTTACACTTAAACAAGAGCATAATATGCAGCTGTGGAACAAGATCACCATGTTAGCAGGACTTAATTTTTTGATTGATAATGATTGATTAATGATTGATTAATATTGGCCCATACAGTGCATCTTATTGAAATGATCAGCTGTGCACATGCAGATCAAATATTTAGATGACCAGTAAAATCATCTCCATATATGATCTAAATAAAAAACAATAGACCTGCTTTCTGTATGTACAGGGTCTTAAAGTCCGCAAGGAAGAGGGGAGTGAACTCCCCCTGTCACTCCCATACACTTCCATAAGGCAACCTTAAGTCACGAGCGGATAAGCTGTCCGTCCGTCCTCTGATCCACTCGTAAGTACCTAAACCCAAAACCCACTCTGTGAAGTTAAAATGCTTCCTCCCAAACACCTAAGTGGGCAGAGGGGAATCCCAGTCCCTTTTTTCCTAATTTCCATCGTACGGAACTGAATTGTAAATGTCACCTCACTTACACACGCAAAGTGGAAAAGTGGGGTGGTTTCAGGGGAAGGCACATGCACCCTCCAGATGTTATGTGCATTTTACACATGTTACATCTAGAGGACACGTGCCCAAACCTCAAACCATCCCACCTAAGCACTTTGCATGTGTAAGTCAGGTGACGTTCACAATTCTGGTTCTGGGCCAATATATCTATAAATATGACATTAAAGGTTATAGTCACTTGCAATGCACTTTGGACCTGTTTCAGAGTATCAGCAATGCGGATGCGCTATTTGTCTATGCCAAAACACGCACCTCAGAAGATAGAGGCTTGTGCAGCCGCAAGCCCCTGCTACTTAAGTATTTAAATCGGTTTTTAAATGCTTCCATTTGCAGCATTTAAAAACCTATTTCAATACTTTTTTGAGATGACAGCATAGTAGTGATAAAAAAATAAAATTAAACATATTTTATTTTTTATTTCATTAAATTAAATTAAACTATTTTTTTTAGCACATGGGTCATTTTCACATATAAAATTGACCTGTGCTTATTACTTACACTATCCCCTGAGATGGCATAAGCATATGACAGAAGCGCAGGCACTTTTTCTGCTGCTGTGATTATTTAAATGATAAAAACACCTCGGTCTCTTTTAAATACAGTGGAACACCTAGTTCCACTGTCGCAGAGTAGACAAAATTGGACACAGACCTATGGGCAGCAGTGCGCCCATACTTACCCATTCACTAATTCGGAAACTGCTGCCACACCACCGCAGACCCGCTGCACCGGACTTAACAGGTGAGTATTATAGGGGATTCTATAGGGAGTAGTAGTCTATGGGAGTCTTAGGATTAATCTATGGGTAGAGGAGTCTTAGAGTCAGGCTGCAGGTAGGGGTGTCTTAGGGTTGACTGGGAAAGGGGGTTATAGGGTTAGGCAACGACAGGCATGTCAAACTTACGGCCAAAAACTTGAATTTTGCAGACCCATCTCACACAGGGAGGTCCAGCAATTGTTGCTAAAAATCATTGCTGCCACAGGAATTAAACAGGACAGCTGAGAGCAAAGTCCTGTATAACTGTTGCATCGGCTGATAGCAGGAAACAGATTACTTTATAACCAGCGTCACACAGGAGGATGGCACGCACCATGAAGGAGAGACACGAATGGAAGGCATCAAAGGTAAGTAAGGTATAAACAAGGGAGGCTGGAGACTAATGAATAGGTAATCACCTGGAGCTGGAGCCATATGAATGGTGAATACTGGGAAGCTGGAGACCTGTGTTGGGGGGATACTGGGAGCTGAAGACACTTTATGGGGGATACTGGGAGCTGAAGAGACATGATAGGGAATATAGGGGAGGCTGGAGACATATGAATGGGGAGTTACTGGGAGCTGGAGAAAAATTGCATATGAGACTTTTTATTTTTCTTGCTGCCCACACAATCTTTGATTTTGATAGACTTTTGATTTTTTGGCGCAATTGGAGTTTTGAGTTTAACATGCTTGGTCTACAGAGAAGAGAGTCTTAGGGATAGACTGCAGGGAAGGAAGTCTTAGGATCAGGCTGCGGGGAAGGGAAGGTTATGGCTATGGAAGGGTAGGGTTAGGGTAATAGAAGGGGAGGGTTAGGGTAATGGAAGGGGAGGGCTAGTGTAAGGATTAGGATAAGGGTTGGGGTTACATTAATTCTAACCATTTGCTGCTGCACCTTCCTTCTTTGGGGGATTGATTGCTTCTCCTCGTAGAGGCAAAAACAATCGATTTTGTAAGTAGCTGGGAGAAAATGGCCCTTTTTCGAAAGGGCTTTCTCAGTGGTGACTGACACCCATTAGGGGTCTGGGGATAGTGTACTATATAAAGCAGAGGTGGAACTAGCGAGTTGTGGGCCCAGGTGCAAAAAATATGCTTTGGCCCTGATGATATCCCAGGTAACTCGGTGGGGAGCTTCAGCGGTGCAGTGATTATGGCTGTGGGCCCCGGTGCCATTGCACCTGTTGCAACAATGGTAGTTCCGCCCATGATAGAAAGTATTTATGGGGTATTTTATATTATCTGGAGCTGACACATTATGTAAACTACATGTGAAATATATTAGGGGTCTGGAGATGGCACATTGTATACATATACCATAATATAAACCACATCTATTATAATATGTACCATTACCAGGATTCTAATTAACCTACACGTATTAAAAGCTTTTGGAAACCCCTTTTCCAAATCCTGATTTTGCTAGTGACAAAATTGGTTTCAGTAAAAAAAAACAAGAAATCAATAAGGTTACTAGTCGGATAATACTAACGTCATGTAAATGATAGCTATAACATCAAAATTATTATATTAAAAACAATAAGATGTTTACTAATAATAGCAAAATAACAAAAATGGTGGCATTATCAATATCAATGTATGAGAACCTTGCAACAATTAGCAGTTGTAGATTAACTATTATATACTGGATTGCTTTTATGAATGGAAATTCTAAATGTATGCAGAATAATTGAATTGTTCTGAAAGCTGTACAAAAAACAAAGTACAAATAATGGGGCAGATCCAGAACAACGCTTCTGTGCGAATTTACGCCTGGCGGGCACGTAAAATTGCGATTTTGTATGTCCTGCGCATGTGCTCGACAGATGATATGCTACGTAACGTAACTCTGAGCGTATGGGCCATTCACGTAGTAGTTGCGTAAATTCGTACGTGTGGGCGTGGCAATTTTACGTGTGCCAAAATATTGCCTAAAATACGCAATGTAGGCGGGGGTTTTCATTTAAATTGTCTAGTATGGGCGTGCTTACCTGCGTAAGTCTGTGTTGACCATCAGTACGTGTGCGGATGACAGCAGTTACACGGCCAAAAGTTAAGGTAGGGTTTGAAAAGCGGAACTTGGACAAAATACGTACATCCAAGGGGTGTGCCTAGGGGAGTGTATAGAAGGTACTCACGCGTAAATACGCTACGCTAGTAAATGGATTGTAAGCAGAGTTCTGGATCTACCCCAATGTGACCAAAAGTAAAATGACATTTATAAAGAATTTGGCAAACGACTATTACATTTCTTTTATGTTGGAAATTTCTCTATCCTGGTGCGTTTTTCCTGCTTTTTGGGCTGTTTAACAGTTCAGCTGAAGGTAAAATAAAATCTGATCTAACAAAAAAAAAGCAAGAAGTATCTGCTATTTCCTTACAATGCATAGCTATTTATATGTGGTATCTTTACCAAGGGCACAATTTGATGGTGAACCTTTGCTGTTTTTACTCTGAGCTTAAACTCCCACAGCCTTCATGTGGTTTCTTTATTCTGTTTTCTTTGTATCCATCTTATTGTTTTCAAAGTGTTTCATTCCAAAGATCCTTGTCAGAACTTTTCCCTGTGTCTGCACAAGAGTCTCAAGGGTTGAAATGAGCTATTCATCGTTTTAGTCCTGATGTGAATGATCTGCCCAGTGTAAATGCAAATTGTTTATTTATGCAAATACAACCATTCTTTTGTTTACCGATAACAATGATTTTGGGTTTTGTTTTTTTTGTTAATTTTTCATCTTGGAATGTGTCATGTATGTAAATGTGTGATGGTACAATTATTCTGTGCTTATGTTTGCCCTCTGCATCTTTCAGTACATATGTATTACACTTCACAAGCAATCCGTGGCAATCGAAATTATGGTTTTGAAAGACATCTAAACATTTATTGGTAACCAATGGTTCTGCCGCATTTTGCATCATGTTAACACATATTACAGCTTTGTAAATGTAATACTAATTAAACATATTATTTATTCTTTCTCAGATACAGTATCCTTTCAGTTTAGAGAACAGAATTAACTGATTCTATATTTAATACAATTTTGTGCTTTATTGAAGTAGTAGAAGTTGCATTTTGATTACCATAAACAACTCTAACCAAACATTTTTAGTCCCTGATCCAGAGCTACACTTTCTCTTCCATTCCAACAAATTCACTCCACACAGCACTTAAACTTTCTATTAAATTTCAACCAGAAACAATAAGCAGCTGGTTAATGTCACACTGACAAGAGAGTTTGAGTGGAAAAAAAACACTAAAAGAAAAACCAAAATTCATGTTTTAAATACTGAAATGTAAGTATACATAAACCAACGCTAATAATTATGCCGGTGAATAAAAATAATTTAAATGCACATGTCTAATCTGGATTTGGCTGAAGATAAATAATAAAGTGATGGGTTTTAATAACACAGTTTTAATATTTATTGCTGAATAAAAACACAATTAGCTCTATAAGAATAAAGCAGTCAATCAGTGCAGCTAAGAGTATCAATGATGATGCACAATAGCATAAACCAGAGGTTCTCAACCTTTTTTGGGGAGTACCAGTAACTCACTATGGAATCAGTTCAAGTACCACTTTGCAGATCATGTAGACATTATGGCATGGATTCACACCAGCGATTATAGCTACTACACATGCGTATATGTATATGTACGTATATATATATATATATATATATATATATATATATACACACACACACACACACACACACACACAGAAAGAGAGAGGGAGATATTTTTTATTTTACCTTACATATTTTGAAGTGGTTTTAAAGTACATTTCTACGTAATCCATTCAGCTCTCTTAATACTTTAATAAGTTTGCCCAGTTGCCCTGAGTAGTTCCAGACAGTGGTCCAAGTACCACCAGTGAGAGCCTTAGGCATAAACAATGTTGAACAGATGGAAACTTAGGAGCTTTTAGTGCAGCATAAGATTATAAATGGTTACCAAACTCAGGAGCCTAAATATTGACATAATTGACACAACTTAACAGCGCAAGTCCAAGTCCCACGGGAGACGTGAGTTAATGTCTTCTGAGGCCATCCTCCATTGCAAACCATAGTCGGTATAAATACCAAGTTGCCTGTATACTGTGCCACGCTCTATAGATGTTAGGTATGGATCCAAATAAGCAGAGTGATTACCCCTTGATGACTGCAGTGTTGACGTTAGTCATGAAATGAGCTCAGATTATTTAGCAGCATGTTCATAGTTTGAAGTACTAAAAGGCACGTGTTGCACATGAAGATGATATTATTAAAAGCTGGCTATGCTTTTTGTTCTGATTGAGAACTTTTTCAAGCCAGACATCAAGCAGAAGTGTGAGAGCTGTGTTAGCTGCTGTTATTTCATAGCTCCTGCACATCTGAATTTTAATTAATTACATGAATATTGTAACTCATCATTCTATACATAAAGTAAAATAAATTCAAATATAGATATAAAATCCAACATTACAATAATTATCATAACGAAAAAGTTATCTTTCAGAGAGCAAAATAATAATAATAATAATAATAAAAAAGATACAATACTATAAAATATATTTAAACATTGATAGACTGGAACTCTAGATCTTCATTGAGTCCATCAGGGTATAATGTTTGAAATGTAAAAATCTAGTATAGTTGTTGGCGACATCATTTGGTGAATCTATCACTTCCTCTACAAGTTTGTTTTATATGTTCCAGTCCTACTATGGACAATCCTTTAGGGTCATTATTGTGTTTTAAATGAAAATGACTTTAGGGCTCCTCTTTCTAACTAAACCTCTCTGTGCTGTAAGACCGCATGGAGGCAATCTACGTACCTAACTGGCACATAGATTGCGTCAATGTACTACTGCGCATGTGTAGTAGGTCATTTCGTAGAAATACGCACCATGTGGCCCATAGACTTTAAGTTCTTATCTCTTTTGAAAATAAATCTGGGAGTATTATTTAGTATTTTACCTAATACATTATCAGAACGGGGGTGAGCCCAGAAAGATGGGTGCACTGCTGCCCATTAGCCTGTGTTCGGATCCGTATGCTCTGTTGTAGCACAATGGGGAGTTACACTATATTTAAATGAAACGGTGGGTGGTGTAGTGTTGCTGCAAATGCGAGTAGCTTGCAGGACTCTGCACTTCTGCCTAAATTTACACACGCTCACAGCAAACCTGTATAGGCTGCAGTGAATATACCATTATACCTATACTCATTCTTTTGCATGTTTCAGATGCCTGAAATCTTTCTGTGTATTCCATCCAGAATTGCAAAAGACGCACGCAATGCAGGCAGCGGATGTGCGCAACTGCTGCCTAAGAACTCTTCATAAGGGTCCCTAAAGTACTTCAAGTTTAATCAGTGAAAGCACATGTGTGATTGGTAGACCTTTAATTTTACCACTATGAGTTTGAGAGTACAATTAAAAACAGATAAAAATATACATTTGGGTCCAGATTTACACTTTTCCTTTCCTGCAGCTTAGTAAATCTGTGTAAACAAAATTTGAGTCGTGAGGTGAAAATTTCTAGCTCAACTTTTTTATAGATTAAATATAAAGCTGAGTAATATAACAGCTATATGTGCAAAGAAAAAGCTAAGTATTTTCCCTGCATTAAACAACGAATGTTTTCCTGTACCTTTTTACTCTTAAAAACTCTGGATCGGCCACTAGTTCCTGTTGAAGTGGCTCCTTTTCCATAAATTACTATCCAATAAAAACAAGTCTTAGACTAATGGGCTCTGTTGAAGTCTTTTCCATAAATTACTATCCAATAAAAACAAGTCTTAGACTAATGGGCTTTGACATGTCCAAAAATGGCTGTTTGGCTTGGCTTG
>WWET01000021.1:1556493-1571734 GCA_011038615.1 Limnodynastes dumerilii
ATAATTTTATTTTTATTTTTTTTTCATTGAAAATTAAATTTGCATGCTAAATTCCCAATATGTGTTAATAAGTGTTAATAAGTATTGTATAGTAAAAATAATACATTCCCTGTCTTACTTAATTCACAGTTCTCTATCTACCAGCTTTCAATAATATGTTAAAATTTGAGTATAGCTAATATGGAAAGTCAGATATCTGACACTTTAACTTTAAATCATTTGATATCATAGTATAATAGCCCATCTCCCTTTTGTCCCTTTAGTAGAGATATTTGTTGCCAATAGCAACCAATCTATATGGTGCATTGTTTGTTTTGTAGCCTCTCCATGCTGCTGCTCCTCTCAGCTTTTTCTTTTAGACATTTTATTAAATGTATCCCACACAGTTTCATAGATACAGATATAAAACTGCAACAATTCAACTCCTCGCACAAGTACTAGCTCAGTGACTTTCAGCGTGGCATTGCCATAGGATGCCACCATAGCAACCAATCAGTAAGATTTCTAGAACAGTGCTGGTAAGTGTTATTATGAAGTTGAAGTTTCTAGGAACAATAATAACTTATTTGCATTGAATCAAATAAGGTAAGAGCAAAAACAACTAACGTCCCTCTCTAGTTCTTAGAATCTGAAAACCTGCAACCAAACTCTGCCAAGGAACACCTGTAAAGCTGGCCATACATTAGAGCGATTATTGCTCCCAGCATGTGGAAGCCGATATTTGGGACGATTTCCCCTATCGGCACCACCACATGCAGAGGCTGGAAGCGATAATCTCTGAATGAGATCATGCTATTGGCTAGCTGCAGTCTCACTCTGATTGGTTGGGACTCCTGTCAATATTGACAGGAGTCCCATGCAGCTAGCCTATTGGCTGACTGAACAAAAAATGTATGAATGAAATTTTACAGACTGTGAGAGGTTCTTTAGCGCTGTGTCCTCTCTGTGCAGAACATCTCACACTGACAGCTGTCAATGAGAGATGTTCTGCAGCTAGCTCACAGTAGTGTGTGGCACCTCCACCTCCTGGCTGCAGTTTCCCAGTCTGTTTGACTCAGTCAGACAGATGGGGAAACTGCAGCCAGGAGCTGGAGGTACAAGGTCCGATAATCGAACTTGCCCTTGGGACGATAATCAATTGGGAATTCCCTTTACAAATCCATCTGTACCACTCACTAGAGCAATTTTTGGCCCAGTAATCGCTCTAGTGTATGGCCACCTTAACTCAAGACTGCAAGCAGATGACTTCCGCTCTCAGCAGGTCAGTTCTGTTACAGCTTGTCACTGGCCTGGTCACCTCTGAACAAAATCCTTAGGCAGGTAGCTGAAACCCGCACGAATATAGAATATGGTTTTCTCCAGGTGCCTAAATCTACTGTATTCTAGTGTATACTTGAACTGACCCTTATCTTGATAGATTTCCAACCTGTTACCTGAAGCCAAAAGTCAACTCATACTGTTGGCTCCATTTACAAACCGGCAATGCCTTTGTTTTCAACTGAAAACAGTCTTTATCTCATGAAAGCAAAGGCATCAGCATTTACAATTCAATGATCGCCATGGAAATCATGGCAATCATTAGCATTAGCACACTTGATCGCTGGCCCACTCTGA
Source organism: Limnodynastes dumerilii (assembly GCA_011038615.1). Lineage (NCBI taxonomy): Eukaryota > Metazoa > Chordata > Amphibia > Anura > Limnodynastidae > Limnodynastes > Limnodynastes dumerilii. The sequence goes on from WWET01000021.1 coordinate 1,558,108, forward strand.
TGAATGCGGGCTGGCTGATCACTTAATTTACTAGTGTCAGCATGGAAGCATGGATTTTAATAATCCGTGCCGATACTATATATAACGCCATCTGAAGATGGCGTTGGTAAAAGTATGCCAGCGGTCTCCCCATATACCCCCCTTTTCCACCCCCTATTAGGGGGAGGAAAGGGGGGTATGTATAGGGAGAATGCTGGAATACACAGCCAGCATGTCAATAAAAAAAAGTTTAAACATTACCTATTATTTTTTTTCTTCATAATAATAATTTGATACAATTAAATATATATATTTAAATTTAAATATATATTTTGCCCACTGGAATCACCAATGGTGTTCCTTGTTCATGTTCATTGAACAAGGAACTCCAATGAGTATTCCGGTGGGCAAAAGGGAAAAAAAGAAAGAAAAAAGGTAAAGAAAGGGTCAAACGTCTCTCTCACTGATGTTTAAAGTCCCGGCTCATGCGCACTGTAGCAAACTTTTGGGACTTTAAATTTTCCGAGTCCCAGAAGTTAGCTACTGCACATGCACAGTCTCTGAGCAGAATTGAACACATCCAGCAAAAGTCCCGCAGACTATCGCGGGACCTCGCTGGAGTAAGTATTTGTAAATATGGGGGGACGATAGTTCAAGGCTCAGTGCGAGGCACTGCAAGCCTTGATTACTTAGACAGAGCTCAGAGCGCTGTTAATAGTAAATGGACCCCTGTGTCTCTTGTTTCCAGACTTCTAAGTCTTCTCTACCTCTCAGTAGTGCTGCATGAAAGCTCTTCCTTACAGTTCTGTTATAGAGCAGTGGATGACAAACAATGCCCTTCACTGCTGTATGGAAACTGAGCACCACTTATTACTGTGACCTCTATGTATATGTGCTAGACACATTCTATTTTACATACCAGCAAGGACAGATTAAGCAGGTGCTGTGTAAAAGAGCATTCTCACTTTAAGAAATGTTACTGTTGTTCTATAAAAGCACTTTGGCTAATCAATAGATCTTATTTTATATTTTATTTAATCAATCAGTCAGTGAATCAAATCATTTCTAATGTGCCAACTACCCAAGGGTCTTGCAGTCTGGGGAAAATGCTTATTTTTACAATTGCTTTTAGTTCAAGCTATTAGTCAGCACATCTTTATAGGAATGTGAAAATAATATGTGTACAGAGTATTCATATTACACAAGATCTGCATACACCTTTTAATGCTACAGGTTTTTTTAAGGTGGGTTGAAGAACAGCCATTCCTATATCTTATATTTGGCAAATATAAAATCCTGGTATAAGTTTTCATTTTATGGAAAAAATACAGTGAACTTATAAAACATTACAGATTTGCCAGATTTCAGCTTTCAGGTTGTGCTTAAACACATTAAACACATTTGTGGATAGAGCACATTTCCTTTACTCTCATTTCCACTTGTTACGTGGTATTACTGTACACATTGGACAACAAGACCAATCACAATAATTGGACTAATTTCAAACACCCAACTTGAACCAATGACTTTGGTTTGTTGGTATAAAGGGTAATGGACTAAGCTCTGCATAAATTCTGGCATGTCAGTTTAAATTCAAGCAATTACTTCTGATGAAGGGGGATGACAACAAAACACTGATTTGAATAAAAATATATAGACATAAATTAAAAAAGTATTAGAGTTCATATTTTACATTTGTGTATAATTGTTGCTATCTGGTTTTCATTTATTTAATGTTAAATTATCAGCTAATATTAATTGGCCTGATCCAGAACAACGTTTCGGAGCGAATTTACGCGTGGCGGAGACGTAAAATCGCGTATTTGTAAGTACTGCGTATGCGCACCATAGAAAATACGCTCAATAGCGTAGCGTAATTGTGAACGTATGGGCCATTCACGTATGTGGCACGTATATACTTACGTGTGGGCGTGCCAATTTTACGTGTGTCCAAAAATACGTCTGAAATACGTGAAGTAGGCGGGGGGTGGTATTTAAAGTGTACAGTATGGGCGTGCTAAGCTGCGTACGTTCACGTAGTCTATACGTCCGTTAGCGGACGTACGCTGTTACGTGTGAAAAAGTTAAGGTTGCGGTTACGTTGGAAAAAGTTAAGGTAGGGTTTGGCAAGCGTATCTTGACAAAATACGTACGTTCAAGGGGTGTGCCGAGGGGAGTGTAACGAATTTACGCGCACGAAAATATGCTACGCGAATAAACGTACGGCAAACGTAGTTCTGGATCTACCCCAATGTGTTCATTAATTGGGGTGTGTTTGGAATTGGATTTGGACACAATTAGAGAATAACTTCATTCTAACTTTAATTTTGTATTTGTTTTAAGCACATTTGACCAGTTAATCATGTGGGATATAATATCTATAAGATGATCCTGACAGCTCTGTAATTCTTCACTATTCATTTTTCTGTCATTCATATCTGACTAATTTAATAATAGTTTCCATGGAATAAATTCCAGAACACATTGGACCAGATCCAGACTTATGCAATGCACTTTTTGTCTTTGTGAACAGAAAACGCCTGCTTTTTGCACACAGTATTCTTTCAGTATGGACCTGGATGTTCAAGATCCAGATTTGTGTACTGGAAGTCTTTCCCACTGCTGAGCAGAGAGGGATGTGGTGGGAGGCATAAGGTGTGTATGCTCAAATTTTACAGTAAGTGTGTTTTAAGCATCCTATCTAGTCTTTCATCCCCATTTTATGTGAGGAGATCTCTTTAGGTAAGTTACATGTAGATCTGCATGTGCTAGGTGAGAAGACTCGCTTTGCATGGACATAAGGCTGGTTGCAGTGGGGATATGGCTACATATCTCCACGGCCACTGCCCTTGGAGCTCTAAGCAAAGCAGTATCAGTAGTCTGGATCCAGTGGGCCAGTGGAGGAAAATGTTACCAATGTTACCAAACTTTAGACCATGTTGTATAGTTGTATAATTGTAAGCCTGTGAGCAGGAACCTCATAAACTGGGTACACACTATATGATTATCATTCCAATCACACCATAAACAAGCTGTGTAACTAGGGGCTGGATCCATTTGTTTAAAGTATGCAATTATACGCACGCATGTAGCAAGGCAACACCCATGACACTCCCCTCACACGGCGCGTTGTCGGTGACTTCCGCCTCCATAGGGAAACCTTAACTGTATGTGTGCATTTACGTGCGTATATTATTTTCATACGTGCGTATCTGACTAACCGCGCCCTCAAATGGTCATTGAAATGCCTCCCCCCACCCACTTTTACGTAACTGTGACCGTACAGATTTGAACCACGCCCCTCCGCACGTATATCTCCAAGTGCAATTCACACGTCCGTGCCTAATGGACTTCCGTGCGTAAGTACTACGTAACTTGTGTGGAAAAGGTTACCACGCATGCGCAGATGATCCGATCCTAAAAATACGCACGAAACCCCACGTGAGAACGTATCTCTGAATCCAGTCCTGTATATGATTAGTGTGTACGCTGCAATGGTCCTGCATGACCGTGTGAAAGGGCGTAACATTGTTCAGTTGCATCATTTGGAACTTTTGATTTTAGCGATCATACAATGTCACGCTGTCGTTTCATTGTGAGAAAAACATGTAATGTTAATGTTCAAAATGTAAGGTGTACCGAGCTTTTCTCTCACAATTTGTTTGTTATTATCCAATCTTGTTATATAATGGTTGTTTAAAACTGTAAAGCTGTACATTATATACTGACACTATTAAAAAAAAACGTTTTAATAAATAAATAATATTGTAAAGGAGCAGAACATCAGACGAGGTTTCATTGCTGTTATGAAAGTCATTTGTTCATAAAGTTCTGCAAAGGTCAGTGGAGCAGGAATAAATGTGTTTCCTGCAAGACTGCTTATTGTAGAACATCAGTATGAAAGGTACAGAAAATTACTAATATGACATACCTCAAGTGGATTCTTGCCTGAATTCTTCTTCCTCTCTCTATGCAAACTTTCTAAATGAAATAACTTAGTATCCTAATTAAAGGGAAAGGAAAGCTTTGTCTTTTGATATTCTTGGTAATACAAAGTTTACGGTGTTGTTTATGGATCTGTGAAAGTAGTTACACCTGCCGGATTGAGTTTCTCATAGTTGTATTCGTGCTGACAGGGAAGATTTGTTTTATTTACAGGTTTTTATATAGCGCCATCAAATTACGTAGCGCTTTACATTTTTAACAATCATTATAAAGCAAGACTGGGTGGTAACAGATAAATAAGTGCAAATGTTATATATATCACAATATGGTCCAGCCAGGTTGTATGATCCAAGAGGTCTGTGGTCCGTATGATCCAGTCAGACAGCAGTGTCAGTAGAGGAACTGAGGGTAATTTTAGCATAGAAATAAAATGTTGGCAAGTATGTACCAATCATGTAAAAGAAAGAAAAAATTGATACCAAAGTCATTGTAAATAGGGTAGACACATAATAAGCAGTAGGCTGAGGAATATGCTCTTCTGAAGTGGTGAGAAGGGAGCACTTGAAAGTTTGGAGAGTAGAGGATAGTCTTACTGGGCAAGAAAGGTTATTCCAGAGAGTGGGTGCAGCCCGGGAGAAGTCCTGTGTCCAGGAGTCAGAGAATTTGTTTAGCGTAGATGAGAGCTGTATGTCCTGGGAACATCTGAGAGAGAGCTGGGATATATTTTGTGAAGAGTGATGATATACATGCTGGTGCAGTCTTATCGACGGGTTTGTAGCTTAGAAGAGCATTTTGCAAGGAAAATCAGCCTGACAGCTACATGCAATATAGGCTGTATGGGAGTAATTTTATAATGTAAGTCCAATGAGGAGAGATGATTAATGCATAAATGAGAGTTTTTGCAGTGTCTTTTGCAAGATATTTGCATATTATGGAAAATGTTTTTTAAATGTATGTAACAGGATTTAGAAACAGACTGAATGTAGGAAACAAAGGACAGTTCAAAGTCAAGGGTAACACAAAGGGCCAAATTTACAAAGCTGTGGGTTTGGAAAAGTGGAGACGTTGCCCATAGCAACCATCATCAGATTCTAGTTGACATTGTCTAGTATGTAACAGGAAAGTGAGAGCTAGAATCTGATAGGTTGCTATGGGCAACATCTCCACTTTACCAAACCCACAGCTTAGTAAATCTGGTCCTTAGGCATCGAGCTTTATAAGCAGGGAATATTTCAGTGGAACAGATACAGAAAGATCGGGTGGGTAGCTTTTATTGGCAGCTGGAAATATTACTAGTTCTTTTCTCAAAATATTACATTTGAGATAAAATGGCAGAGAGATATTCAGTTATGTGGGCTAACACAGCTGGTGAGAGATCAGGCGTCGATAGGTAGATTTGTGTATAATGTGGAAGATAAAACTAAAATCCAAATGATTTTATTTGTTGTCTAAAGAAAGTGGAATAGAGACAGAGAAGAGCAAAACACATAGGGGATGAGCAGAGAAGGTGGATCCAGAAAAGCGAACAGTGAAAGAGCGATTAGAAAAGAAGGATATGAACCAGGAAAATGCTGTGTCCCGAAAATCTATGATATTTAACATTTGTATCAGAAGAGAGTGTTCAACAGTGTTAAAGGTAACAGAAAGATCCAGGAGAATTAAAAGATAGTAGTGACATTTAGATTTAGCAGTGATTATATCATTGACCACCCAGATTACTGCGGGTTTGGTAGTGCTGGGAATGAAAGAAGATTTTGTGAGGAAAGGCAGTGAGAGAGGCAAGTGTAGGCAAGTCTCTCAAGCAAATTTGATGGACATGAAAGCTGGACTATAGGCTGATAATTTTAGTTTGAGCTGGTGTCAGAGTATTGCTTAGTTTTAGAGTTGGAGTGATTATTGCATTCTTGAATAAAGTGAGAGAGTTACCAGTAGAGACAGAGATTGCAGATTGCTGTTAAGGTTGGAATAAGCACAGAAGACAGACATCAACTGACATGTGAGGGCAGGGCCGCTATCTGGGTGGGACAGCCGGGACTATTGCAGGCTTGGAGCTGATGGAGGCCCGCTGAAATTCTTCCCTGCGCACCGGCCCGCTATTAAAGCCGACCCGCGGTGTCCTGCCCCTATGTGACGTTACCAATGATGCGATATAGGGAACGGGCCCCGCGGCTATGTTTTCTGACGGCGGTACTGACTGAAGGTACAGGATCAAGAGGACAGGTAGCACAGAATGAAGAGCAGAAAAGAGCATATACATAATATTAATTTGTGGGTTTGAATAAGGACATGGGATTATCTTTAAAGACTGTACAAAATAGTTTAGTAAGAAAGAGGCTGTGTAATGCCGCCTCGGGGAGTGGTTCATTAGAAGTGGGAGGGATTTAGATTGGGGAGGGCAGAAGGGGGGGAGGCGGAGAGAGGCATTCTCCATGCATAGTTTTCTTCTTAAGAATACATGGTTAGTTAAGAGAGCCCTGTGGCACTCGGGGAGATGGGTTAGGGACTTAGTTGTGAATACTGCCCATGGTGTCAGAGTGTCGAGGTAAGGTGTTGATCAGTATGTTAGTTGATGAAAAGTCTTGTCAATATTGTCCTTAAATACAATGTAAGATCTTGAGCACTGCTGGCAGTTGTTGAATTTTTTACAGAAAGTAGGGAGTTAAATGTATAAAAGAGGCATTTGAGGTTAGACGCCTGAGTAGCAATGACAGATTGAAAGTAGGATTGTTTAGCGCTGTACAGAGTTTTTTTTAAGGTTTTGTGTGTCCCGCAATGTAGTCTCTACACACGTGCAGGACTTCATTCATATGAAATATGAATGAAGTGGCCTGCAGAGCGCACTGAGATCGTCGCGGGACCTTGCCGGGAAGACATGGACCATTGGTAGCTCACAAGGCCCGAGCTTGGCCACCCATGGGTTAGGGGCTTAGTTGTAAATACTGCCCATGGTGTCAGAGTGTCGAGGAAAGGTGTTGATCAGTATGTTAGTTGATGAAAAGAAGGAAAATTTCTGTCCAGTCTTGTCAATATTGTCCTTAAATACAATGTAAGATCTTGAGCAATGCTGGCAGTTGTTAAGTTTTTTACAGAAAGTAGGGAGTTAAATGTATAAAAGAGGCATTTGAGGTCGCCTGAGTAGCAATGACAGATTGAAAGTAGGATTGTTTAGCACTGTCCAGAGTTTTTTTTAAGGTTTTGTGTGTCCTGCAATGTAGTCTCTGCACATGCGCAGGACTTCATTCATATGAAATATGAATGAAGTGGCCTGCAGAGCGCACTGAGATCGTCGCGGGACCTCGCCGGGGGGGTGAGTATTGGTAAATAAAAAAAGAAAACAAAGCTGCCAGGCTTGCTGCGATCACAAGCGAGCCTGGAGAAGATACGTTCATTGGGGAAAGAAATTGATGGTAAATAGAGCCCAATGTTATGGTCTGAGGGAAATGGAGAAGAGAGTTAGAGATCAGAGACAGAGCTTAGTTTAGAGAACACAATATCAATGCAATTGCCATTCATATGAGTAGGCAAATCATTCCAATATACAGACATGGGTGGAGAGTCACTCAGTGACTTCAGCAGTGATCCTTCATTGGATCTCCCCTGCACTCTCAGCAGAGCATGGAGCACAGCAGTAGTGGAAGTCTTGATCCAGTCCTCAGTGACTTCAGCATTTACTAATAACTCTATAATGCCATTTGCTTTACTGTATTAATGTTATTGCAAATACAGCTACTTGATTGATGTAAACACAGGTTGCAGCCCACAAAGCATGTGGCACATATACATGCTTTTCATACAATGGAAAATTGTGCTACAAGTAGACATAGAGGCAGCACAGTGGCTCAGTGAGTAGCACTTGTGTCTCACAGCGCTGAAGTCATGAGTTCAATTCCCAGACTAGTGCTTATCTGTGTGGAGTTTGTATGCTCTCCAGTGACTGCGTGGGTTTCCTTCAGGTGCTCTGGTTTCCTCCCACGCTCCATAAACATGCTGCCAGGTTAATTGACTGCTGGCTAAATAAACCCTAGTCTGAGTGTGTATATCTCTGTGTGTGTTAGGGACCTTGGTATGTAGCTCCAATAGGAACAGGGACTGATGTGAATGTCTAATGTTCTCTGTAAAGCGCTGCAGACAATTTTGTGGCGCTATATAAATACGCGATAATAATAATAAATTAGGGCCTATTTTCCAGTGATTACCTCTTTCTACCCTTGTTAATTGCAACAATAATAAGTGTAGGTGCAATTTACCATTACAGTTTTACCAAAAAAGAGAGTTGCTAAGCTGGTGTTACCAGATAGCAGCCAGTAAAAAAAGAAAGGGATATACTTTAATAGACAAAAGTAAATAATACTTTATTTTATCACATGAAATTGCAAAATTTGGTAAACAGGTCTCCCCATCATAGGCGTATTTATAATTGGTGCAGGGAAGAAATAGATGCTGAATGAGCCCCCCTTCCCTGCGGTGGTACTGTCCCTATTCGCAGCCCGAAAAAGGGGCAGAGCTTACAGCACAGTTAGGCCCCACCCCTTTTGAGGTCCGCGATTCGGGACAGTCCAGTCTCAGGTAGAGGGGGGCCCATGTACAAATCCTGTACAATGGCCCCCTCACTTCTTAAAACGCCCCTGCTCCCCATCTAAAAGGTTATTGTTCTGTAAATTATTATATTCCAATGTAATGACTCATTTGTGTTTATGTAAATCCATTTTCAGTTGTGGGTTTGCCATGATCAAACACAAATTCCCTTCCGAAAGACAACAGGCAGTACCTAAGCGTTTAAAATCTGTTGATGTCATTCTATAGATGACAGCTAATATGAAAAAGAATAAGGAGAGAATGGAAAAAGCCTGAATCCAGACAATATATTTGAGTCAAATAACTAAGATTTAGGAACTGGCACAAGTACAAGCATCTCTGCCAGGAAATCTATGTTAAAGTTGCAACCTTTCATTCAAGTGCTTAATGGATAGCTAGCAGAGCTCAACATGAACACTTGGTAGGCTATTTTATTACAGGGAGAGACCACAAAATCTTATAGAGAGGTATTATGAAATTTATGGAGCAACAAAGCTCAGAATTCCACTTCACAATACAAAGGAAAAGCTCACTGGTTGTAAACCATTAATGCAAAGATGAAGTACATAGTTACTTAGATATAATAGCTATATATCATGTGTGTTTAGACGTTGTATTCCTGCACACTGCGGTATGAGGGAATTGTATTATTCTTTTCTTTCAGGCAATGAAAGACTTAAAGACACAAAATTCACTGAGGTCAGTGAATAGAAAATGAGGAAGACAGATGACTGCGGTTTTGAGCTAAATACATGTCACTTTCCTCCCTGATTGAGTCACAAGTGACCTAAACTAAAGCAAACGTGACTAAACCCTCAATGAGTTTATGAAATATTCTGTTTAACCTTTCTTCAACGACTGATAATATTCTGTTTTATGTGAGTTGGAAAATACTGCTGATTACTTCTTGCTTCAATGGCACAGATAAACAACAGCAGGTCATGGGTCTGAATCAACTACAGCACTCATAATATTAGACATTTCACTAACCCACAAGCATTCGCTCACTATGTGATCATTGTACCATTATATAAAACCATTAGCAGAGGGGTGCCATCTACGGGAGACATGCACAATGAACAAATATGTCCAAATACGTTGCAGTTTGCCAACAACAAGCTGACAATGCAATGGCAGGTCTGACCCTGGTGTTTAGTCTCTAACAAAACAGCTTCACTTGTTGCTAACTCAAAGTTGTCCTGTTGATAATTCATCTACAAGGGGGGCAGTTTCTACACCCAGCTTTTGCTGGAACCTTTAATAAGAGTGGTAAAGTTGTATAAAACCTTGACCACTCTATCACTTGGAAATCATCCCATTCACAGTAACTACTTATTGATTGAACATTCTACTCTTTTGACATTATTAATTAACTTAGGAGAGTGAAATTTCCAACTAATGTATCATTATGTTATAATTTAGTGGAGTTTATAGCTTTCTTGTGTTTGTCTGGTTGCGGCTGCTTCTCTACTCCGCACGCACACAAATCCGTGCTAACTAATGCTAAGGCATTTCAACCCATCCAGACATACAAAGTATAATGTAAACAAAGTAATGGCGCTATATAAAAACATGTTAATAAATTAAATAATAAAATCAATAACCTCACGCATATCTATGTATATAAATATCTATATCTATATAAAAGCCATTCTGCTCCTCACCGTTATACACATGTGCAGTAGTGTCCACACATGTGCATCAGTGTGGAGCAGAGAGGCACACTTACCTGCTCTCCTGAAATCCCCCAGACTACCTAGCAACATCCGGTCCCTGTTGCTAGGTAGCGGAGTAGTGACCCACTGCCGCCATCTCGCAATTTAAGCACCGTGTACCTCAATCTGTACCCCCCACACCTCTCACCCACCTTGTACACCTTAAACACCTCATCCTGTACCACCCCATTGTGTACTACCATGCAATGCAGTCAGCCCCCGGTGCCTGGCTCTTACCCTCTCCCTATTTCCACTCAGACTCTCACAGCGGGATATTCACAAATAAAAATTAATTTAATATCAACGCTGAGCTAAGGCCTCACAGCGGGACCAGGAAGTGGGTTGCTGTCCGGATATAACCACCACTGATTTCATGGACACCCTGTCATTCAGGAAGAGGGTGGAACTACAGCACACAGCGTTTTGAGAGGTAGTTGATACTGGGAGCTGGAGAGACATCCTGGGGAATACTGGTTTGCTGAAGACACATGATGGGATACTGGGGAGCTCAAGACACATGATGGGGTACTGAGGGGCAGAAGACACATGATGGGATACTGAGGGGCTGAAGACTCATGATGGGATACTGGGGAGCTCAAGACACATGATGGGATAACTGAGGGGGAGAAGAAACATGATGGGATACTGGGGGGCTTAAGACACATGATGGGATACTGAGGGGCAGAAGACACATGATGGGATACTGGGGGGCTTAAGACACATGATGGGGGATACTGGGAGCTGGAGAGACATGATGGGGTATACTGGGGGGCTGGGGACATATGATGAGGAATACTGGGGGGCTGGAAACACATGATGGGAATACTGGAGGGCTGGAGACACATGATGGTGAATACTGGGAGCGGGAGAGAGATGCTGGGGAATACTGGGATCTGGGGACAGATGTTGGTTAATAATGGAAGCTAGAGACACATGATGAGAATACTGGGGGGGCTGTAGACACATGATATTGATTGGGGATACTGGGAACTAGAGATACATGCTGGGGAATACTGGGAGCTGGGGAGACATGATGGGAATAATGGGGGGCTGAATACACATGATGTTGAATACTGTAAGCTGAAGAGACATGATGGCAATAATGGGACGCTGAAGAAATATGATGGAGATTATTGGGGTGCTAGAGACACATGATGGGAGAGACATAATGGGAATAATAGGTGCTGAAGACACATGATGGGGGATACTGGGAGCTGGAGAGACATGATGGGGAATACTGGGGGAGCTGGAAACACATGATAGGAATTCTAGGGGGCTGGAGATACATTATGTTGATAGGGGATACTGGGAACTGGAAAAACATGCTAAGGAATACTGGGGGACTGAATGGGTAATATTTTTTCCCGTCATTCTGATGGGCCTTTGACTAGTTTATTTATATTTGTAAACTTAGTGATACAGATAATGAATTGTGTGCAATATATGATGGTTTCCCATTTATAGTAACTGCAATTGTGCATCTTTCTGCATCTGGATTTATAATGAGCTAAAGAAAAATACATTTTTAGAATAGTTTTAAAATGTAACTGAAATGTTTATTCTGGCTGCACTGATGAGAAGGTAAAAGGTAAACTAAGAAGAGATCAGTGATGTAGTGAAAACTATAAGAAACACACAACTAAACAGAAGCAAACAAGTGCAGAAAGGGAAGAATTGCAAAGGAAGGCCATGGCATGCAAATCATGGATTCAAATGCTATATATTTAGTCCTTTATGTTATTTTTATTTTCTCTAAAAAGGAATATTGACTTAATCTCATGTATCTATTATTGTAAAGTGTTGTGCAACATGCTATGTAAATAAAGTAAAAGGATAACATTCTGGGACCACTCTACAAACTAACTGTAGAATTGAATCAAAATAGCCAGCAACCCAATGAGGAGGCTACCAAAGAGACAGGAAGACATCCACAAATCATTTACATAACAGGTGCTTGATGCCATGGATGCATAATTAACTGGATGGATTCATAATTAACTTTTACACAACTACCTCCATGTGATAACACTGGGAGCATTAGACATGATCAGTCAGAGATTACTATTGTAGACATAAATATTTCTACAGGATTGACATTGAGCCAACCTTAAGTGACCTAAAATAATAATTAGCGCGCTCTGCACAACATCTCTTCAAATCTAATGTCAGGAAACAGGTTATGTATTTTAAACCTAAACAATTAAAATACACAATAATTTCAGAGTACTATATGTAGACAATTCCCCACAGGCTTTTTTAAAGTTGTTGCAATGATATATAATTTGTATAATTGTTTTTGTACCCTCTATATGTCAGGTTAGGTGTTTTCAATACAACTGTGTCTGAACACATTTTTTTGTGATTAGCTAACATGAATTATATGAAGCCGTGATGTATCTGTGCAAACTGGAACATTTTTGACACCTTTTTCTTTTTCGATGTGGCAATAGTTCACTGATATTTGAAGATGAGTGGTTCGGATTGTTGTTAATCCAACTGATCTGAATTTTGGGGTTCCAAGTCAAACCGGGATTATATCACATGACTGTGATCAGCCCTCACATGTTGGAGGTAGCTAGACACAACGTAAGAAAGAACACATCCAGACTGTCAGAGCCCCAGTGAACCTCCCAAATATAAATATTTAAAAAACAAAATATATTTAAAAAACAGAAACACATTTCCTCTAATATGGGTGAATGGCTTCACATTAGTCGGGAAAAGGGGCGTGGTTTCACAGACATGCCGGTCAGACAGACATAGAGGAGAAATCTCACCACACAGTTACCACAAAAAGTGAGCAAGTTTCCCCAAACATTTTACATGAACTTACAGTGTGAGGGGTCCATCTATCTATCAGTGTCACACAAAAAGAAGTTCCCATAGTCATGCAAATAGGCAGTAGGCTGCAGCCTAGGGCGCCAGACACCAGGGGGGTGCACTGAAATGTGTGAGAGAGAAAGAGAGAGAGAAGGGGAGTAGTTATGCTTATGTATAAGAGAGAGAGAAAGAGGGGCAGTTATATGTATATGAGAGAGATAGAAGGGGGACAGGTGTGTGTGTGAGAGAGAAAGAGAGAGAGAGAGGGGCAGTTATGTGTATGTGAGAGAGGGAGGTGCAGTTATGTGCATATGAAAGAGCGATAAGAGGGGCAGTTACTGTATGTGTATGTATGTGAGAGAAAGAAGAGAGGACAGTTATGTTTACCCGCCACGGCAGTTATGTGTATGTGCGAGAGATAGAAGGGGGGACAGTTGTGTGTGTACGCATGTGTGTATGAGAGAGAGAAAGAAGGGCAGTTATGTGTATGTGAGAGAGGGAGGTGCAGTTATGTGCATATGAAAGAGCGATAAGAGGGGCAGTTACTGTATGTGTATGTATGTGAGAGAAAGAAGAGAGGACAGTTATGTTTA
>WWET01000021.1:1625218-1685398 GCA_011038615.1 Limnodynastes dumerilii
TAACCTTAAGTCTACCCCTCGCAGCCTAACCCTAAGTCCCGGAGAGGGTCACTCACCTCTCTGGTAGTCTGGCGTTGGCGCTTCCGAAAATTAATGGGTGAGTATGCAAATTGCATACTTACCCATTCATAAAAAAAAATTCTGCAATGGCTTTTTCGGCTGTCCATATTTCGCAATCCGAGACATCGCAGCGGGGACTCGCAATGATTTTAATTGCACCCCTCACATTGCAACATGGTTTTTCTTATGTGCACCGATGCACCAGTTTTTCCCCAACACACAAACTCTGAATCAGCCCCAGTGATATTATATGATAAAACTGTGATGTTCTAGTTGCCAGTGATACATTTGTAGGTGCCAATTAGTTTGATGGGAATTTTTGGGGAGTTATTATTGATTTGACATTTAACTTTAGAGAACACTGATTTGTAGCGTTGTATGACTAATTCCTTAATATTAGTCACACTGGATAACACAAATAGGATCTTGCAATAATGTTTATTTTGTGATTATATTACGATTAGAAACATTATCGACAACTGCCTTTTACCACTATATGTGACATAATAATACATGTATTAAATTTGTATGAATTACTTATTATTTAACCAAACTTTGGATAAACATTATTATAATGTAAAATAGAACATATTTCTTTTAATCTGTTGTCCTTATTGAGTTATCACATGACCTAACACAGGATTGTGTCAGCATCTGCAATAATCCAGCCTGTGCAATCTCTAGAAGGTAAATTTGCACACTTCCAATGTTGATGTGTTCTGTATAAAGCATAGTTTTCCTTAGAATAAAGACAGTAATAATTAAAAAAAAAATGCTGCTGTTGATGTTTATGCTGCACCATCACTCAAATTGCCATGACCCAGACCACCACCTATTTATAGTGAAGCTTTTAGCTTTAGCAGTAATGACTTCCATCATTTTTGGCAATGTTAGCCCTGACCATGGCATATTTATTACAAATACCCACTATGGAATAGACTGATAAATGCTAAATTTCTCCATCACTTAAAAAGTAAAAGGCTGAAGTTATAGGCATGACATGTCATCCATTAGTCTGCCTTGGCTATTTATTATATAAACATTAAAAGTGGAAAAAGAACAATATGCTCATAGCAATTTTACTTGCTGAAAACAATATACAGTTAAGTCAACAACAGCTAAGTCACTTCATTTTGAATTTCAAACAATATAGACCTCCTTTGTTTAGGTCTATTGCAGGTAAACATGTTCATTGAGATAATGAAAAAGAAAAGATAACTATTAGTTTTACCTTAATACAGTATTTAATAATACACTTCTGTGGGACTAGAAGTAAATGAACACCTATGAAAACTCATTTGACAATAAAACATATTGTAATTTCTTAAAAATATCTAAGGAAGATAAGTATTAAGTATAATTCATGCCTATAGAAGATATTTTTGGACACAGAGATTGCTGAATACCATAGAGCAGCGGTTCTCAAGGCTGCGAGGTTCTCAACCTATTTGAGTGTGCACCTGTTCCCCGCGATGGAATCAGTTCAAGCACCACCGACCAATTCTATTCTATGTTCATTATCTTCTGCTTAATTCATTTTGTTAAGCTGCATCCCTCACTCCACTCTCACTATGGTCATGTTATTAGCACATTAGGTAATTTGCCTTTTTACATAAACTCTACCTAGGATAATTACTTTTTGTGAGATTATCGTGAAGATACATACTCAATCCTTATACATATTAAATATTTTGTAATGATTTGCATATCCATTTTTTATGTGCCATTCAGTCCTCAACATATATTAAGAGTGGAGAGGGAGTAGGGAAAAGGCGCTGTGGACCCCTAATAGTGGCAATAGAGAGTGGTCAGACAAATTGTGATATCTGTCAAAAGGTGCTTGGAATGATGATAAGCTTGCAGAATAAATACGTTCTGTAAATGTAATCTCTAGTGAATCTTTCTTACTTCCTCTCCATCGGCGAGAGAATGAGAGAAGAAAAGTGTATCAAAAAAGGAGAATATTTAATCAACATATTGAAACACTTTAAAACACTTTTAAAAACATGGATAAAAAACACATAGTAGAAGACACATAAAAGGAAGGAACTTCGTGCCAAGCTGGGAAGTACCAATGGTGGGGGAACTGTGGATGTAAATGGCCCGGGAACACAGCTGTTACTTGGAGTCGGCCTGTCGGGGGAAATAGCACAGGAGAAGAAGTCTGCAACCTATGGCTACACTTGGACGATGCGTTTCGGGCAAGCCCGCCCTTTTTCAAATCCAACTGACAAGTTACACCAAGATATTCCCAAGAAAGCTACACCAAAGCACCCTGCTCTGTTGGCCATCAGTATCTCAGCAGATTCCCTCTGTGTATATGATTTACCCAATGTGTATTGGACCTGTCACAGAACACAATTCACAGTGCGACTGGCCATGTGCTCCAGATATGTTAAATAGTTTTGAACTTGCTAGGGGTCATGTCTAGGTTAAACACGGAATATGGAATTTGTGTTCTCAAAGCAAAAAAGCAACCCGCAATATTTAGCTTTGTTATAAAATAATATTTATTCGTTTCTATAGACTTTTTTTCTTTTTTTTTTTTTACAAACTTTTTTATTTGAATTTTTTCCGTTAAGCCTAAGGAACATAACACAATAACATAAAAGTACAATACACAAATACAACAGTAATATTCCCCTTTGTATATGCCTGCATAGCAAAGTTATTCACAAGCATAAATACTATAAAAATGCAATATAGACATTCTGAAAATGATTTTGCAATTAATTTGACCTTGAATTATGACTTCTCACACATTTACAGTACATACACTAATGGAAGCCTCTGTGCATGTATATCAGATGATCATAACCATATATTAAAAAAACAGTCAAATATAATTTCATAGCCAATGCCTGTTGTTAATTCGCTAAACACACATGTACATTACACTATAAATCTGTTAGCAAGGGTGCAAAATTCTCATATGCACCTCAAAATGCCTGGATATCAAAGATTTATTCACACCAAGCTGAGAACCTTAAGTTAATATGATGGATGAAGAGAGGGAGAAGGAGGGATGTGCGCTCCAGCTGTGGGCTAGTAAAGAAATGTGGTATGCCTGGAGGTTGGAAAGATGTGATGTGGGAATGGCAATAATGGTGGTAAATAGCAATACAGTGGTAGAGGTGAGTAGGTACTACAGGAAGAGAGCCAACTGGCTCAAGGGGCACAATTGTCAAAACAAGGGACAGAGTCACAGTCACTGGTTGATGCAAACTGGTGCAGGATTTCTGTCAGGTGGGCAGTCCAGCAAGTGGAGCGTTAGGAAAAGCAGGTATCAGTGGCAGAGCAGGGGGAGAGAAAGAGGAGAACCACAGGCGACTAGCACATTACCGATGTAACATGGGTGGGTATGATAGCTAATCTGCTCACCTTGTAGATGTCTTGCTGAAATGCTTGTCAAGGTAAGGATGGTGTTCCCCACTTCGTGTTCCTGTGTGTCTCCTCCTGCTGCTGGCAAACTGGTCTGCCCAAGTCATCTTCATTGCTGGTGTTTTGGTCCGGTCCACTGTGCGGTAGGTGCTTCTGTCACCTGATGTTGCCCACTCCTTCTGCTCCTGGGGGGGTAGTAAGTCGCGATCGTCTTACCGCCCGTGGTCCGGTCAGCTGTACAGTGGAGGTCCACGTGGGTGCTCCTGTCATCTGCCGTGGAGTCTCTCTTGGTGCCCGGGTTCTAGTATGATTCTGCTGCGGGGCGTCTTTAAGACCGCATATATGCAATTTACGTGTTAACCAAGGTACAGCTAAAATCATTGATGGGCAAGGGACTTTATCAGGCCTTTCTAAAAGAACTGTCTAATAAATCACAGTTCTTGTGTCTATAATGTATTGTCTGGTTATTCATGATGTGTTTCTACATCAAATTGCTGCATGTGTTCTTAATTTGTTACCAAGCAGCCACTTGATATGTTTTGCCTTTGTACCAATCATTTTGTTGTCAGATGGTACAAAAACTATATATAGTAAGGCTCAATAAGCTCAGAACGGTTTCTTGTTTGGCTGTTGAAAGTGCTGCAAAGGCAGCATAGTGACTCAGTGAGTAGCACTTGTATCTCACAGCTCTGAGGTCATGAGTTTGATTCCCAGACTAGGCCTTATCTATGTGGAGTTTGTATGTTCTCCCCGTGTCTGTGTGGGTTTCCTCTGGTTGCTCCAGTTTCCTCCCACACACCAAAAAACATGCTGTTAGGTTAATTGGCTGCTGAATAAATTAACCCTAATGTCTGTGTGTATATATGCATTAGGGACATTAGTATGTAGCTCCAAAGGGGCAGGGACTGATGTGAAATATTGTCTGTGAAGTGCTATGTAATCTGATAGCACTATATAAAAACCTGTTAATAAATAAATATGATTCTTAATGTAAGTTACAATGTAAATGGAATGCATATCATTGTTTCAAAACACTTTCTATATCCATAGAGTTGGCCTGTGTTTTAGGAGGTAACATCTCATGCCACAAGGCAGCAATCGAGACACTGGCGTCCCCATAGGAAACGCATCTACAGGCCTCGAGTTCTAGAACTAGAAATGTATATTGTGCTCATTTCTTGCAAGCTATAGGGAAGCACAGCAGCAGATAGTTACCAGTCAAAGTCAAATTGATATAATTACATGCTTGAGTGCAGTTGCAACCTTATCCAGACATAGAAGTATCTAGGTGATACGGCACCTCAGGATACAGAGTAAATACATTCCTAATACATCACTTAGATAAGCCATGCCTTTTGCATTCAGATTGCATTCTGATGTGGATCAGGCCCAGTGAGTGCTGGGAGAATCGTAATTGCAATAATGGTCAGTAGAAAGGAAAGACAAGATAACTGGTAATGTATCACACAATTGTGGACATGCTTCTAGATGCGGAATAATGCTATACTATCCTATATTCATTTTTTCTATACAAATTTAATAGATAAACAGGTAAATATTAACTTCCAAGCTGCAGTTGACAAGTATGTGCTGAAACTTGTAGTTCCTAAGGTGTTGTCTGCATTATGACAGTGTTATCTATAAACAATCTCATCATTCTAAGGTCTAACTGTTTACAAAGTTCTTATGTTATATTCTATCCTTACTAAGTTACACTAGCTAAATTTATGTTGATTTGTTGACCATGATATTTTCATAGTATCTCAAAACATAAAATGAATCCAACTCTCTTTTAAAAGAAAATATTGCCTAAGGTTTTACAGTTTCCCTAATTAGTCTGAAATGGCATTGTTCCAATACTCACATTTCCCTAAATACCAAAGCAAACCTCCAGCTTATGCTCAGTAAAGAAATTCTAACATTTCTGACTAAAATGTTACATTTTCATACCTTAGAGCATAAGCATCAGTACTTTTTTTTTTATCTATTTTCCGTTCATTGATTTAAGCTTATTTGTAGCAGAAACATTTATCTTGAGATGTATGAAAACAAACATATGTTCCAATAAATAAGAACCACAATATAGCATTCAAAATCCAAGTGCAAACCTCATGGTACTTACACAGTATAAGAAAATCATAAAAATAATAAATATGTCTGGCGAAACGCTTTGCTCTCAAAGTTTACAATAAATATTAAGGAACAAAACAAACAAGTATCCTTTCTACCAAATGCCAATACTAAATACCTATATTTTTTCAAAATTACAGTAAGGGGTATATATATTATATATTATATATACATGTTTATTATACATTTATAACTTTTATATATAGAGAAAAAAGTTCTATTAATAAAAACAGTAAAGGTAGACATATTTCCGCCTCTGTCTATCTCTATGTCTCTTAGCTGCCCACATTGATTTCTCAAAGAGAATGGCATTTAGCGGAGTCAGAAAGGATAAAGCTCTCAGATGTTTCCTGTATTGCTATCAACATCTCTGGATAGCATTACCAATGTATTCTTACATGGAGCCGCTAGAGGAATCACTTCCAATTGTAGCTACGAAGTACAATATTCACAGATCAGATTGAGTTAGGTGCGCTATATGCAAGATGACATTCTTATATATGCAATAAGAAAATGAGTGCTAGAATCTGATTGGTTGCTGTTGGCAACATCTCCACTTTTTAAAAATATGAAAAATATAATATAGTTTGAAATCTCCACTTTTCCGCAGCTTAGTAATTCAGGCCCCAAAAGTTCACAAGGCACTGCTGAGTTCAAATTGGTTGACCATCCCCCCCATTTACTGGACCTGGACCCTAGGGATTTCTTTCTGTTTCCAAAGCTCAAGGAACACATTTGTGGAAAGACTTTTGCGTCTGATGACAATGGACCGAATCCTGACCTACGGCCGTTCTCGGAGCCGGGACTCCCAGCTCTCGGTAGTAAATCTTGACACTTATGTGAGCAGATTCCTACCTTAACTTTTATGACCAGTTCTGTGGCCTTACAGCCGCATACCTGATCGTAACGGAGCTTCCCCCGCCCCGTCCCCTCATTACCATGTCTTCACGGCGGAGATGACATGCATAAGGGGGGGGCCCTTTCTCTTAAGAGCCGGTGCACATAAGATCCGTGCCATATGTAATTTCACTGACGGATGTACCCGAGGATCTGGGCCAATGTCATGACTTCTGTACAGGACTGGTTTGAGGGCAACTCACCAGACTTTTTCTTATGGTTTGAAATACTTATCCCCATACACCATGTGTATTTCATACGTATGGTGAGTTGGCTCGTCCCCCGTGCACAGTACCAATTCACAGCTGACTTACATACATTGCATAAATAAATTGGATGACTTTCCTAGTTTAGTATCCGGTCCAATGTTTATGGAGTTATTATTCCTACATATTACATATGCAATGCCTATACTCCATGATGTTTATTATTACTATATTGCTATTGTGGGTTTGGACAGGGTGTGGATGATACTGGTCTATACATCCATGATGGTTACACTTCATCTAAGGCTCCCACACAGTGGCATGATCAGGCTCTTTCCAAAATGAGTGTTGTGACTTGGTGATGCCAAGCTCCACTATTGTAAGAATCCATTTCTACTCAATTTAAATAGTGAAGATAAAAATATAATAACATATAACACAAAAATATTTTTTAAGAAATGCTCCTACAGCATACACATAACTATGCTTATTTCCATGATATTTTAAGCAATACCTAAATACATGTTGTTGTTGTCACATTGGGCCGAATCCAGAACTACGTCCGTCTTCCATAGACTCCATATATTCCACTGTAGTTCTGGATCCGGCCCATTGTATATAAAATCTATTTGTAGGTGATAATGGATAAATAAATATTAAAGCAAAAAATAAATGAATAAAAAAAAAAACCTAATTACAAACACTAAATTGATAAATCTATATTTTATAGTAATATACTACATCAGTTTAAAAAAAAAAAAAAGAAAGCAATTTGGTGATAAATTTGATATTGCTGTGTAAAAAAATAAAATTGTCCCACTTCATGCAAATAAAATCAGTTTAAGCAGGAGAGGTCTCAGTAGAATTCACATACGGATTTACTTATGTCATTGATGTGCTATAAGTCAATGTTGCAGAAGCCTGTTCCAATCTGAACTTAGAGAGTTACGTTACGTTGCGTAGCGTATCATCTGTCGTGTGCATGCTCAGTACATACCAAATCGCGTTTTTATGTCTCTGTCAGGCGTAAATACGCACGGAAACGTTGTTCTGGATTTGCCCCAATGCTTGTTTCATCTCCCAGCTTGTCAGCTGGTGAGATGTTTTTGGAAATCATTCAGCTAATGAATTTGGGATCAGTCAGTGTTGTGATGCTGCTAAGAAGCTAAGTGTTTTGGTATTGCTGCCTATTGGGCTTTAATCCTCTCCTGTTAGTTTTCCTTGTGGTGTCACATATTCCATATATTCCCTTAACAATGGGTTGTGATGAACATGCGACCTACTTGCTAGTCAAACTGGAGCAGGACATTTTCTGGAAAATACATACCGGAAAATGAATAAAGTATGGGTGCCACTCACGTTCTATTATTAGCTTTGCTGGATTCCTATACTAATGAGCATATATTTGCCTATAGTTTACAGTGGCATATTTTAATATGTGAAAAACAAAGTTTCTAGCAACCAGTTACTAAAATAAAAATACCCAATAAATTGTTAACCCATCAAAGAAAATATACCATAAATATACATAAATATTAATCATAGTAACCTTTATTCAGAAGTATAACTAAATAAAGTGAGCAACCAAATAAAATTGTAAGATAATAATAAACATGAAACTATGTCCTTTTTCTGAAACTACAAACAAGTATAAACAAGTATAAGCAATCAAGTGGCATAAAAATGAAAGGGTTCTTATGAAATTTAAAAGCATTCCATGTTGTGAGATATCCTTATAACCCACCATAAAATGTATGTTTCATTCCCAGTGAAGGAATATGCTTCCAGAATACTAGTAGTTTTTATGCATTACAGAATTCCCTTTCTTGTTTAGTAATAACATCAATCTCAAAGTGAATCTATAGTTATTGTGCCAAGTTTCAAGTAATCTCAGTTGATTATAGTTCATGGAGAAAACATAAATATAACCACTCTATATAGGGTATTATGTAAATACTACATTTAATTAAAATCTATACAGACTTAACATATATCAAAACAACACCTACAATGCTTAGCGTCCAGCATTCCTGTAAATAGTGAAAGAACACTTAAAGAAGCTCACTCAAGAAAGTCTGGATAACACTGGGTGTTCAGGACACAGTGGGAGGTATAGGCATACACCTAGGTATAGGCATAGGTATATGACAAACACATCTTGAAATAGAAAGTTGTTTATCATGGTCTCATTCAGGTGCAGATATACTAAAAGTAGGATTGTAGATAGGTAGAGAAAAATAAGTGCTGTAAAGGATATATAAGTAACTCTAGAGATTGTGGAACCATTATAGATAGGACTGTGCAGGGGAACATTTTTTGTATTCTACTCAGGTTGAAAATCCCGGGTGGCACCTTTCACACTGCACCCCTACCTGGGTCACACCCTTCTTTTCTGCTGGGTCCATATTCGAGGTCAATAGACCTGGACCATTGAACCTTTCACATTACACCTCAACCCGGGTAGTTGGACCACGCCCTGGAAATAACCTGGGTTTACCTGGATTTTTGGTGGTAATGTAAACAGGGTATTATCCACTTTTGCATGGTAGTATCATTTATCTTAATGTTATTCTGGTACAAAACTACTAGGGCTCTTCTTTATTTAATGAAATAGGTGCATTACACAGTGCACACTGCACATTTAGGAGGGGATGTAACAGTGCGTACTGTGTATACAGTGTACAATACAATAGACATACCAATTTTTGTGCGCCTTGTAAATTAATATTCACTTCTGCTCTGAGTCTACTACTACTACTACTACAGTCCATTAGCAGGGCTCTGAGGTATAGTAGTGTTATATTGACAGGCTTTTTTCTCAATCCTGAAAAAACCATTAAGGGCGGTAGTTTTCTCGTAACTGTGCTGTACCATATTGATTTGCAAGTGCTTGACCCTGGTTCAAATATCTCTGCACACCTTATGGACAGGGCCGTCTTATCCACTGGGCAATGTGGGCTACTGCCCATAGCCCCAACGCATCTAGGGGCCCTTCACCATAGCCCAGTCCGTTGTCAGCCTTTGCTGATACAACAGCCCCAGCCGCAGTCATCATTGGTGGGAAACGTCCTACAGCAACGCTGGGGACGGGTTCCTGAAAGTGGCTGGCAGGCAGGCAGCCAGCCAATCAGAGCTCAGCACAGGCAGTCTGAGCAGAGAGCAGTCACTTTCACTTTCTGGCTGCAGAGTGTCTTCCTGCTTCTCCCTGGAGGAATGGATCAGCTGCTGTTGAAGGTAAGCTTTATTATTTTATCTATTTCATATCTATCTATCTATCTATCTATCTATCTATCTATCTATCTATCTATCTATCTATCTATCGATCTATCTATCCATTTATAATAATGCGATCGCCATGGAAGCTGTTTCCATGGCAATGCACACAGACTTCATAATTCTGCGCCGGCACTACACTACAAATTACAATCCCTCGGTGCCGAGATTATCATTCGACACCAAAGGTAAACATAACGCCAGCTCAGGATGGCATTAGTGCCTTTATACCAACGATATCCCCCCTTTTCCTCCCCCTAATAGCTGTTATTAGGGGGAGGAAAAGGGGGGCATGTGTGGGGACACCGCTGGCATAAAGGAGTATGTACTAATGGTAAATGGTAATGGTAAATTTTAAAAGGGAAGCTGCTGTGATCACAAGCGAGCCCGGAGCAGCAGTGTTCCCAGGGAAATGTAATTAATGGTAAATATAGCCCTGTCTATCTATCTATCTATCTATCTATCTATCTATCTATCTATCTATCTATCTATCTATCTACAGTATTTATATCAGTATTGTAAGGGTTGAAATTAAGTTAAACGTAAAATAACTAGTACTCCATTTTGTACTTTGAATTTAGTACAACAAGAAATTCAGTTATTTTGTGCATTTAGAAGAAACAGAAGGTTATGTGAACAAAACATTTACCAGAAATCATATTTATGTCATGGCTAAACTTGTTCTAAGAAACTTGGCAAGATAGAGCCTCGGGAATGTTCTCCTAAAGGCCTTGGCCTTGAAGATAACAGTTACTATTTTATTGTTTTCTTTTTGCTAATTAAATTCCTTAAACTGGTGTATGTGACAAGAAAAGTATAAAAATCGATATGTTAGGCTAATAAAGCAGAACTCATTTGGATGACTCAACAAAGCGTGTGTGTCTCAATCTGACTTCTCCGGGTGGCTGACTTAGACTAAGGTATCCTGACACAACGAAGACCGTTGTAAAACCCTGTCCGTGGAAGGTCTAGGTGGGGGAACACCTCCAACAGTATAAGTATATATCAGTATATATAAATAAACACACACATGTGTTGACACCTTTTTATGTATATCTAGATATATCAATATAGATACATATTTGTGTGTGTATATATGAAGGCATATTGTCACAATTTTGTGTCCTCTGCCAGGCTTCTGGAGGAAGAAAAAAGGTAAGAAGCAGAAAAGAGATAAGTAACCGTCCTGTGTGTGTGATATATATATATATATATATATAAAAAAAAGCGGCACTCAGAGACCTGCATGTATATATATATATATATATATATATATATACATACATGCAGAAACATACACACACAGAAGGAGGGGGCAGATGACAAACATGACAAACTGGACATTCAAAGAGGAATGGGCACAGGACATTTAAATAGTAGGCATAAAGACCTAATGAGTACAGAAGGAGGGGGCAGATGACAAACTGGCCATTCACAGACATTTAAGTCATATAATGTTCTAAAGTTTTGGTTACATTTTTATCCCTTTTAATAGGCGGGTAGGGGCCCCTGTACATTGCTTTGCCCAGGGCCTACAATTCTGTTAAGACGGCCCTGCTTATGGATACTGAGCAGTCATTACTAAAAGTCACATTGAAATCACCATGTGTTTAACTGCACAACACTTCTAAAATATGCACAACTTAGACCCTGAATGGAAGTGGATGGAGTTAATAGTGAATGCTTATGCACGGTCGATCTCTCTGTCTGTCATCTCATCTCTTTGTTTCCTTGTCTCTGTGTGTCCCTCTATCTGTCATATTGCAATATATTTCTATACGCAGAGTAAAACAGCACCACCATGAACTAAATGCTTCATGTATTAGGAAAACCTTTTTACATTTTATGGACCAATGTGCAAGTAATTGCCTTAATTTCATGGCAATTCAGCTCCAATCTGTGCAAATTTAGTAAATGGACAACACTTTCTCTCAAAGGAAGTAACAATGATCAGCACTACAAAATAACCGAGGTTTGTATAGTAAAACCAGTATTAGTGGAAGGGCATTTTCTAAAGTGCTTTTTATACATCTTCATTATTATTTCCTAGTGGATGTGGAGTTTCATACTATATTCACATTTTCAAACACAACAATAGAATCGCCTAACAGTACCTTATATGCCTTCAAAACAAACAATAGGGTGTGGTAATCACTGGCACTTTCTTAAAGAAATGGATGGAAATAACATGCTTTATTCATTAATGCTTGGCTATTGATGCATTCATGCAGCCGGTTTCAACCATGATCATCTGAAGCTAAGTACATGTATAAGTCTTATACAATAATCTATTTCCCTGAAAAAAAGTGCTACCGATAAGATTTAATGCACACAAAGATCAAGACATCTTTTATTTTATCCATTTCAAGTGAATACACTATTATCACTAGATTTCTGTTTATTAGTGATTGGACAACATTTCTCCAAATTGTCTTGAAGTAGTTTGCTTTATATTCAAATTAAGCTCTACTAACAAATCGGTTACACTCTCCAGAAGTAAACTGTCAATTTTGAAAGAGGGACATCTGAAAGTTTCTTTTTGGGTGTCCCTTTTTCCTATACTTACCATTTTATACTTTTTTTTAATGAATGGGTGAGTATGCCATTCACTTTCGCAATGTGCAATATCCCTCAACCACACCGCAATATACCTCTGCCGCTGCTATCGCCGTAAGTTAATTATCTCTGCGGCTTTAGGGTTAGGATTGGGGTTAGGGTCAGACTGCAGGAAATGGTGGGTTAGGGTCAGGCTGCCAAGAAGGGAGGGTTAGGGTTAGGTTTAGGGTAGTGAGAGGGGAGGGCTAGGGACTATTTTTTTACTACTTTTATGAACACGGAGCTTTTGGTGCTCCGTGGATCGATTGCAATGCCTCCTCGAGAAATCAGATTTTTCAAAAATCATATTTTCTTGCCACGGACCAACACCCCTAACAAATATCAGAATAATAAATAATCTGAATATAATCTGAAAAAGGGCATAGAATAATGTAATAACATTTTTAAGCATACTCTGTTCTGTTATGTTTACCAGATAATCACTTACATTGATAGATTTGTGGGTTTAAGTGTAGTAAATTTACATTATCTGTAAGTACAATTTACTGCCAGCTTGCCCTTTTGTGGGCCTATATCGTGAGATTAGAAACGATTAACAGATAATTTCATATTTTAGTGAGTCTACAGCTAATGTTGTCATCAAATACCATGTCTTTTATATAAACTGTATTATTAGTACTTTTTTTTATTGAACTACAACACTCATTTTAAAAGATTCAAATATGATGAAAAAACTATTGGTTCTTTTTTTAGTAGTGAACAATTAAAAAAAGACATTAAAAACCTCCTTTCTTTAAACGGATTATATTTAAAGTCAGGGCCGATCTTAGCAGTGAAGGGGCCCAGCATAAGCATATTTCATGCCTCAATCCCCCATCTGGTGTATACGCAGGAAAATCTCTGTTCTGCTCATGCAGAGAGCAGCTCTTGAACTGCGAATAAATGGACTGTTCTGAGCATGTGCAGCACATGAAATCTTGATAAACAACTGCTTTGTGCTGTCACTACTCAAGCTTGCAGTAACCCCAGAGCCACTGTCTCTCTGCCTGCCACAAGCAACAACAGTGCTAAACTGTCAGTTACAGCTGTGAGGCAATCATGGATGAGTGAGTTATCCACAACTGCTTTCCACCTGCTGCTACAGAGCCACTACCTGCCTACTATAATACATCATTAGCATGCTGTGGCTGTGTGTATCATGCTTCGGGAGGGGTGGTAATAGTAGCGGGTTGGGTCAGCTGGAGCAACTATCTGTGAGCATGGAAAGTGCTTCTGACCTACCCACTTTTGCTACTACTCCCTAGCAACCTCATTGGCAAGCTAATGTCCAATATGAAGCTCTGTATCTGAAGATGGCAGGGCTAAAACAGGCGTTAGAGACCCCTAATACACTGGGTCTGGTTCAAAGCCACTAAGGGCAGTACTATTCACAGTATGTCATCCCAATAATGTATTATTTGAACATTTATTTGGGGGTTGTAATGTAATATTTAAGTTTAAAATTTAAATTAATTGTGAATTTCATCCCAAACAAATGATCACTCATTCTTAGTATATCTGTTATGTGTACTGTTTGTCATATTTTGTTCTCCCACATATAAGGTCATATGAATGCATATGCGTCTCCAGAAGCCCTCCAGTAAACCCACAGGATTTAAAATGACTGGACATATAACATCCTTTTTCCTGCCTTTCCAGTTTCCATGGTCACAGTAAAAAAATAGTTGAGAATATAAAGCACAGTGGATCTGAATTACACAATAACAAAAACATTTCTAAATTCAATGAGCAATTGCATAAGATATATATATTTTATGTTATGTTTATAAATAAAACATGTTGCTGATGAACAATCCCTTAAATAGGAAAGAAACTGATAAACTATTTACACAAAACTGTATAGGAAAATGTCCATTTGATCGAAGAATGTTAAACTTTGTTTCTGTGTCAACACTGCTTGTATTTTTGCACCGCATGATGTTAATCCTTCATTCTTTAACTTAACAACCAGCCTTCCGATTGAATTAAACACATAATACCTTCTTTGATGTTACGGTATCTTTCACCATACAGAGAAAGTTCAGTTGTTCCAGCAGCGCTAGATCAAATGTTACACT
Organism: Limnodynastes dumerilii; assembly: GCA_011038615.1. Classification (NCBI taxonomy): domain Eukaryota; kingdom Metazoa; phylum Chordata; class Amphibia; order Anura; family Limnodynastidae; genus Limnodynastes; species Limnodynastes dumerilii. The sequence continues at coordinate 1,639,839 of WWET01000021.1, forward strand.
TACCCTATCTACCAAAATAGATTAGCTTCCTTTCCTTTCAACATTAAAAATATGGGGAACATTTCTTTGCAGTGTTCTGTCAATGGGTCAAAAGTTCTAGATTCTAATTGAAATAAATCTCTTTGAATCCAATAGGCCTTTTAGATGCCACTGGCAGGAGCTCTTTGGAAACATGTATGTTGTGTTAGAATCACAGATTTTTTTCAAATACAATGATTTTCTTTGTGCTGAGCTTTACATTTCCATACCTATGCAGTATTTATATTGCTTCCAGCACTGTGCTCAAATCTGGAGTCCTGACTGTGAATAGCTTCAAGTGGTATACAGTATTTTGGTGTCTGCAGCACAGCCAGATTAAGAATCTTGCCCCAGGTAACAAACTGAACACTGGTATTCTAAGTTATGTTCTGAGATCCTGTCTACAATGGACAATCATAGCATTATATTTCATTTGTTGGCATCTAGAGCATCAAAGTGCACTTTCTAATGTGAACTTTAGCAGCAATCTAACACATGATAAATGTACAGGAATCTCAGTTTGTAAAGCTATGAATCATTGAGAGAGATAACCCCTCTATGCATTGCTTTCATGCAGTGCTAATTTATGTTGGTATTGATGTTTGAAGTATCTACAAACTGTTGTGTTGAATCTATTAGGATGCAGAAGAGTTTTCAGACTACAGTCACCAGTGATTAACCCACCCTGCGCACAGGAAATTAAATCAACTGAAAACCCAGATAATGTTTAAATGGGAAAAAAACATTTTGTTTGCCTTTTTCCTTTATTTATGCCTTTAGTTGACTGTAGTTGCGAAACAAGATCTGCTAATACTAACCTTGGCTTGTACATTAATGAATTGCATTGAAAGAGACAATGCAAATTTGAAGATGTTGTCCCTGGTAGAAATGGCAATTGTCTTTTTTAACCTAACCAATTTGTATTACACCTTTTAACATCCTGACATAAAGTAGTCATAATGTACAATTAATCACAAAAAACAGCAACTCAAACAAAATGTGATTTATTGTTGCTGCTGAATCCTTTTCTCTGTAGACATTTGGGGGTCACTGCGAATCTGGTTGGACGAGGAGTAGAAGCTCCTCTCCACCCCAACTTCTTGAAAGACTCAGTTTATTAAAAAAATATATATATATAAACAAACAAAAGTACTCACTCTACTGTGCGTGAGTGTGGGAGCACAGTGTCCCCCAGATGTCTACAGAGAAAAGGATTTATTAAGCAACAATAAATCCCATTTTCTCTTAGAGCCATCTGGGATACACTGCAAAACTGGGTGATATACCAAAGAGCTCCTAAGGGAGGTAAAGCTCTGTGATCCCTAATCTCAGAACCTTTCCACAGAGGGATGCATCACTAGAGGTGGACACCAAAATCTTTACCTCTTCCAAGATGGTTGGAAGGAACCGCTTATTGTATCTTGGAAAACAATCCAACCCCCATTGGGGGTTTGGGACTGAAGTGATTGCGTTGCACTAGACCTGGAGTGAATTGGACACATTCTCCCTTTGCTTTGAAGCACCCCGGAAACCTGTTCCTCTCGAAAACACCTCAACCTGGCATTACGGGAAAGCGGATAACATCTTTTGAGGAAAGAGAGACTACATATGGTGAGCTCCCCCAGTCTGCCAGACAAAGAATCTGCTGAATTACTTAAGCCAGCTATTTAACACTGTGAGAGCTACTAGAATTCTCTTCTCTTGAATATCCACATTATTACTGTTAGATTAACAGCCTCTGAGGACTTCCGAGACTGAGCACTTTTGGAAAAAGAACCAGGTGAGGGCCATGCTTACACGGTCATACTATCTAAACAACCTCTGTAATAAGAAAGACATCTGACACCCGCTGATAACAGATTGCTGCTAATTAAGAGACCAAACAAGAACAGTCTGCCCAGTAGAGGCTAAGAAACCCAAGGGAGGTCCAGTACTCACTAATCTGGACACATTAGGAGAAAGGAGAAAATCGACAGGAATTGCCAAAGTGGGTAGTTCAAGGAGCCTTGTCCTAAACGATGAGCATACGGTTTACTAGCGTTTCCATCCTCTGGGAAGTATAGCTTGGAATCTAAAACATGTAAAACATGCTGGACACATTAAAGGAGAAAATCGACAGGAATTGCCAAAGTGGGTAGTTCAAGGAGCCTTGTCCTAAACGATGAGCATACGGTTTACTAGCGTTTCCATCCTCTGGGAAGTATAGCTTGGCTTGGAATACATGTAAAACATGTCTTCTGAACTTGAACTGAACTGTTGTTTATATGATTGTGGGGTACAATCCCTGGGGTTCCAATGGTATACCCTGGTGGTCTATTGGCATGTGGCATATCTCCACAGCCCAAGCTTGGGCTGTTGCAGCGAGTTTACATTGGTGGAAGTGAGATGCAGGCTGTCCTCCTGGGTAACTGTGGCCCAAACTGTGGCTCAGCTCTTTGCCTACGGGAGATACAAAGAGGCAAAACCATATGCTCCTCCATTACCCTGCACTGACTCCTGTGCTCCTACACTGACTCTCCTCATGGCAACGGCAGCGCTTCTCCTCTCCTTCCTGGTGCCACTGTTAATTCTCCTTAGGGGGTTCCAACAGTTTCATCTTCTGCTGCAGGTCGGACTCCTTCTGCCTGCTGCTTCTTGCTCTTCCCCGGACTGACTGATCCAGCGCATGCGGTGGTTTAAATACCCAATCAGGGTTCACCACAGCACCACAGTGCACCCTGGGCCCTGCAGGGACACCTGAGTGTAGTGACACAGCGAGCCATGATTGGCTTACCGCAGTATGAACTTTCAAGATGGCTGCTACGAACCTTGATTGGTTTACAGCTGCGCCATGTGACCAGCCAGCAGCGAATCAAAGCTGATTCACTCTTGACCAGCACTCCCTTACCTCTGCATCCTGCACAGGAATGGGATCCTCTTTGAGGTAAGTTCCTTCTTCTTCTATGTCCCACGCCGGGTCCTCTTCCAGCGCTGCCCCCTCAGTGTCCTATGCTGGGTCTGTGACCTCCTCTGGTGCCGCGTTTCACTCCCCCGCTGCCACTGTCACACTTTATTTGATTGCCCTATATTACAAGCAGCTTAATACATTTAAAATACATACTTAATTAGATGTGCAGTGTACAAATGAGGCCACACAGGCATCTTAATGTGATCACAGAAGTTGCTGTCACTATAACATGTCTATGAAATGACAATGGGCATACTTTGTTTTTGCTGGAAGCCTGACATATTATTACTATTTCCACAGTATACAAGACGAGTGCTCGGCGTGGAGAGCTTTCCACAACAGGACACTCTACAAACTATGTGTTATCTATCAACCTGGCTACAGACAAACCAGCAAATCACTGGGTGAACAGAGGAGTGGCTTGTCTCTGTCAACTGGATTATTAGATTGGACACGGATAGCTAATATTTGAACACATATGTAGTGATGTCTCTCCTAGGGATAAGTGAACCTCTTCTAATTAGGCTTGCTACTGTACCCTTTTGCTTGTGTGTAGCACTAAGAAGAGATCTCCAGAAAGCTTTGATTAATTTGGCAAGTATTTTCAGACATGGAAAACTGGCAATATTATTGTTAAATCTGATATTATTAAAAAAGGGCTTGTTTATTTCTAGTGCAAACGTATTATTATTGTCAGTACTCTCCCCAAAGAAATCAATTCTTGTAAAAGCAATGATTAAAGTGTTCAGGTGTTCCAGTGCTGGGACATAAATCTGCATATATCACTGCTGGAAATTGTGTGTGTTGTCCGTTGAGACTTATAGCACACTAAAGCACGCCTTGAAAATGTTCAATGGAAAGATGTTGTATCTAAAGAAATTTGTAATCATATCCTGTGTGAAAAACAATCAGTGCTAATGTTATTATTTCCAATGACGTATTCTGTATATTTATACATGGTACTGAGTGGCAAAGGAAATTTAGCTAAAATAAATTATTGTATTTCCTACCATTTCATTACAGGTGTGATTTTGTTATAGCTTGTTCAATGTTATAAATTTCTATTCTATAAAACCCATAATCACCAGGCCCCTTGACGCTATTTAAAAGGAATGGAAGTCATAGTGGTGCATTCTGCTGTCTTGACACTTTCTATGTACATACTCAGAAGTGTAATAGAGCCTGACAATGTTAAGTAGTACTGTGAAGCCCAGGGGTGTAGGAGTCAGCTATTTTGGTTGGTCCAGTCACTCTATGCTCCTGAGAAAATGTTGGGAGTCATCAACACCATACTGAAGATTCACTGAGCTTTTGGTTTCCTACACAGAAGAAGTTTCTCAGGTGGTAGTTCAAGTATATGTAACAGGGTAGACACGCCAGGAGGGGTACACAAAAAGAGGGATGATCTAGGTATACTAGTCAAGAGGGTGGCAACTCAGAAACTACAGAGGTGAAAAGGGATCTAGGGAGTCATTATTTCATGTGACTTAAAGGTAGCCAAGGAATGTAACAGAGCAATGAGAAAGGCAAGTCAGATGCTTGGTTGCATAGAGAGAGGAATAAGTAGCAGAAAGAGAGAAGTAGTGATGCCCCTTTATAGATCATTGGTCCGACATTACTTAGAATACTGTGTTCAGGTCTGGTGGTCATATCTCCAGAAAGACATAAATACATTAGAGACTGTGCAAAGGAGAGCAACTAAAATGGTCCATGGTCTGTGTCAAAAATCATACCATGAAAGGCTAGAGGAACTAAACATGTACAGCTTTCATATATATCAAGGGTTGTGACGGACTAGAGGAGGGTGGCATTTTTCAGAGGAAGAGGTGTAATAGAACACAAGGGCATGAATATAAACTGAAGGCTGGTAGATTCAGAAAAAATGTGCGGAAAAATTACTTCACTGAAAGGATGGTGGATAAGTGGAATAGCCTCCCATCTGAGGTGGTTGAGGCTAACACAGTAGAACAGTTTAAACACGCTTGGAATAAATACTGTATAAAGATATACTAAATCTCAAACTAAATTGAGGGTAAACAGGGTCTAGGGTCAGTATGGCTTTAAATAAACAGCTGGGCAGACTGGATGAGGCATGTGGCTCTTATCTGCCGTCACATTCTATATTTCTGTGTTTCTAATTGAAACGTTGGATTAAATAAGGACTGACTATCTTAATTTTTTTACGTCTCTGAGTGCCGTCCTATTTGGTTTGTCTATTGAGGTGTTACCTGACAGGTTCCATGGGTAGATGCACCCAGAGCATATACTATATTATTCAGTAGTGCCTCTCCTATTGAAACTTTGTTTATATATTTATATTTAAGTGCACATCCGTCAGTCCTCTGTGTGGTGTCTTTAGTTATAATCAAAGCAGCTTAAATTGTTTGGACATCACATTCGCAAACAGCAGACTGCATGTTCGCTGTACAAAAAAAGTCTGTGTAACTTCCGGGTTGATACAGAGTTTGAAAGAAACAGAAAAACAGGTGCAAGTGTACAGTACACACAAACAAACCAAAGTGCAAATTTATAAACATTTCTGCATGCAGAGAAAATGGAGAACATTGCAAATGGAACTTAAATACTTCATAGCTCTTGATGAGGTGCATATTTTGTTTTTGAGTTTACTTTCAAAATTTGAATCTGTGCCTTAGTGTTTTGCAAATATTACAGTTGCTGCCTATGTGCTTCTAACAATAGATTGCATGCTGCCCATTATAACCAGTGCATTTAAAGCCCAGAAAAATATGTGACATTGAGGACTGAACAATTGATTCCTCCTTATTACCTCATACATTTGTAATTGCAACCCTAAGGGGCAATAATCAGAAGTTACTGTGCCTAGAGGATTGACCAACACAGCTGCTACAAACCCAGAAAATTGATAATCTGTCATTCATCATAAAGAAATCACCTGAAACCTTTCTTAAAGTTATAAAGAATATTCTTTAAATTACATTAATTTTTTCTATTCTGATCTATTTTATAATAATTATCCAATATGACTTTTCATCATTGTTAATAGAGTATTTTCTGACTACTAAAGTAGTTAGTGATCACCAGACACTGCCAAACTCAAAGGTCATTTCTGAATTATACCACATATAATCCAATTTACAGCTGGAGACGTAAGTACAATGTCTTTCAAATCTGTGTTTTTATATATAACAACCTCATTAATTATCTCCTCCTAGTAACAGGCTACCATTATTAATTTCACAAACTATACCTGAAAATAAACAAGCTATGACCCTGATTTACAATTAAGTCCATAAGGGGCATTACAATATTACTTGTAAGGGGACTTACGCAAGAGAATAGCATAAGTCCTCTTATGTACTTAAATCTGAATCATGGCCACAATCTTCAGGTATTGGGGAATGATGATGTATTTATATTGGTACACATGCAGGGCCGTATGCAGAGCTCCGGCCTCATTGCATGCGCAGTAATTCTGAAACGTAATCTACGTCGCATGTTGCAACGTAGATTACATATACACGGTCTTAAAGACTTTATTTTAAAGCCTGAATAACAACAAATTCTGCACAGAAATTTTTAAAATCCTAATATATATTTTGTAGGGGTTTTATTTTATTGTAAAGCAACAAAATAAAAATATATCTACCAGCCAAAAGAAGTGCAATGTCCTTGTTTTTATATACTTTAAAATAAAAGGCTTTAAACCAATCCTAATATCACCACTCTTCCTTGTATTGACAACCCTTACATTTGTACTTGAAATTGAAGTTAGATTATTAAGCAGAGGGCAATAAAAGACACATCACTTGATCCTAATGAGGTTGCAGGGTAGATAAGAAGGGAAGGAGGACATGATTATGAAGCCATGCTTGTGACATATTACATGTTAAAAGGAATGGGAAAACTATAAGGTAGACAAAGGTAGGGTTTATGGGTGCAGAGGATATGAAAGCAGGTGGGAGGGAGGAGGGGATATGGGCAATGTATGGCAGAGCAAGGAGGGAGGGATGAGATTAGGTAGAGAAAGAGTCAGGGGGACAGCCTGATGGGCTTGGCGAGTTCATTCCAGTGTAAAATGGCCGTGTGGGAGAAGTTCTTAGCTGAAAGAAGTGGACAAGAGGGAGTATGAATGAAGATTAGGCAGCAGAGCTAGAGAGCAGTGGAGGAGATGTAAGTGAGAAAGGAGCTTGAAGAGAACTCAGCAAGGCAGTGTAGAGATTGACAAAGACAGAAGGCAGAGAAAGACAGAGGTAGAAAAGTTTGTCAGCTAAGTAGATTGGAGGGGACTGGGCCGAGAGAGAGGGAGACTGGATTGGAGAAGGTTACAGTAGTCAAGATAGGAGATAACAAGATGATAACATGGATGAGAGTTTAACTGGCATTGAGGGAGAAGAAGAGTCTGGTGTGGGCTATGATACAAAAGTGAAAACGACAGGATTGTGAGAGTGCATGGATGTGAGGGGTTAAGGAGAGGAATGAATCTGAGATGACAATCAGGCAGCAGGCTTGCATAGTGGAAGATGGTGAGAACGGAGGTGACCTGGGGGGGGGGGGGGGAAAAATGTTTTTTGATTTGACCACTATAAGAAAATGTTTTATGATCTGACCACATTAAGTTTTAGGTACCACTGGAATATCCAGGATGAAGTTTCAGTGGAGTGTAGGGGTGGAAAAAAGATTGGCAAGGATCCAGAAGGGAGTTGTCAGAGGGTTGACTGATTAGACATTTCTAGACCAGCTGTTTGAGAAGTTTAGAGGTGACAGGCAGAATGAAGATTGGTTGGTAGTTAGAGGGTGTGGTGGAGTCAAGGTTGGGTTTTTAGGAATTGGAGAGATAAAAGTATGCTTGAAAGAGAATGGGAAAATGCCAGAAGTGAGGGATATATTGAAAAGATGGGCTAGTTGGCAGAAGGCAGTAGGATAGAGAGATCTAAAAAGGTTGGAGGGAACAGAATCAGAGCAGCAGGTCGAGGGTGGTGAGTAGGGAGTGGACATCTTGATCTGAAGTGGGGGGAAAGGAGAACATAGGCAGAAGAGTGGTGATTGGTAGAGGGAGGGTGAAATGATTCAGAGAGAAGAAGGAAGGGAGTAGGAAATGTCATTTCTGTCAGTGATGTGAAGTACGTGGCAAATATAAATGTAGAAAGTGAAAAATGAGGGGGGGGGGGTTGAGAAGGGAGTAAGGTAGTAGAAAGGTGATGGGGCTTGGATGCCTTGGGGGGGATGAGATATTTAAGGAAAATTTGCTTGGCTAGGGGCTTTTCGCAATCGCATCTCTGAATCAGCCCCTTTATTTTAAAACCCTGAATAGCAACAAAATCTGCACAGGAATTGTTTTGACAACCCTTACATTTGTACTTGAAATTGAAGTTAGACAATTAAGCAGAGGGCAATAAAAGACACATCACTTGATCCCAATGAGGTTGCAGGGTAGATAAGAAGGGAAGGAGGACATGATTATGAAGCTATGCTTGTGAGATATTACATGTTAAAAGGAATGGGAAAACTATAAAGAGAGACACATGTAGGGTTTATGGGTGGAGTCAAGGTTGGGTGGAGTCAAGGTTGGGTGGAGTCAAGGTTGGGTTTTTAGGAATTGGAGAGACAAAAGTATGCTTGAAAGAGAATGGGAAAATGCCAGAAGTAAGGGATATATTAAAAAGATGGGCTAGATTGCAGAAGGCAGTAGGATGGAGAGATCTAAAAAGGTTAGAGGGAACAGAATCAGAGCAGCAGGTCGAGGGTGGTGAGTAGGGAGTGGACATCTTGATCTGAAGTGGGGGGAAAGGAGAACATAGGCAGAAGAGTGGTGATTTGTAGAGGGAGGGTGAAATGATTCAGAGAGAAGAAGGAAGGGAGTAGGAAATGTCATTTCTGTCAGTGATGTGAAGTACGTGGCAAATATAAATGTAGAAAGTGAAAAATGAGGGGGGGGGGGTTGAGAAGGGAGTAAGAAAATAATGAGGGGGGGGGGGGGTTGAGAAGGGAGTAAGGTAGTAGAAAGGTGATGGGCTTGGATGCCTTGGGGAGGATGAGATATTTAAGGAAAATTTGCTTGGCTATGGCAAAAGCCGAGCTGTAGGAGGAGAGGATTAACTTTAAGTGAAGTAAATCTACGTGAGATTGAGATTTTCTTTAGTGTTGTTCATCAATGCAAGAGCATTTTTTCAGGAGCTGCATGAGTTGGGAGTGCCAGGATTGGGAGTAAAAATGTAGAAGAGAGTTTGGGGAGGGGGAGGGGGCAGGCAGAATCAAGGGCAGAGGAGAGAGGAGAGGGTGTGGTTGTAGCATGAGGTAGCTGGTTGGGACAGGAAGGTGAAATTATGAGGGAGATGTGTAGTAGCTCATTTCTGTATGTAGATTGCGTAAGCGTAGTCTAAAGACCGCCCTTACGCAAGCTATGTACAGAAATGGTACGTAGATAGCGTAAATACTGCGCATGCTTAGTAACTCAATTTCTTAATACAACATACGTAAGACTTAATGTTTATTATCTTTAGATTAATTCAGTTTGTGACAATATGGAGCTAATAAATTACATACATTTGTTCAGAATTTGTTTACAACTAGCAAACCAATACATTTTTTAACCCAATCCATCTTACTAGCAATAAGGCTTAAAGAGAGACTTAATGCTAGATTCCAGACACCAATTATTTTATTTTCTTACAGTGAAATAATGAGGTTGTGGTCAGTTGTTTTTACATGGTGCATAAGAATGTGTGAAATCATATAACACAAGCTATGAGACCATTTCCTGCAGTCATAGAGCAATAATATATGCATATAGTTAAAAATCCAGTTTATATTTTTTAGAAACATTAGCAGTGAAATTACATTTTAAATCCACATTATCTCAGTGTTCGGCTTTTAATGTTATCCCTATAATTTTCTTCCTGCAGATGTTTTCAGTGAGTAGAGTTACCAAAAAAAACCCATGTGTCAACAAATATAGAACGAGGGCTTAATTTTGCTTCTTTCTCTTGCTATATATACAGTTATATGCAAACGTTTGGGTACTCCTGATCAAACTACATGTTTAACTGAATTGCTAAATAAAAACATGTTAATACAGCCTCAGCAGGATTCAGACTTTACAGTCTTTATGTGACATTTCTGCACATTTATTGCACGGTGTCTTTTTTTATTTTACTAAATTTAACTGATTGGAGAAACTAAATATGAAAACAGGGGCCAGTGTTTCAATTCCCTTGTATAGAGCCATTGGGGCTGATTCAGAGATACGATTTCCACGGCACTTAGGAGCGTATATTTAGGATCTTAGAAAATTCGCATTACTGCGCATGCGTAGTAATAGTGCAACACCGTCTACGTAGCGGTTAGGAGCGTAAATTCGCTAAGAGCGTAAGTTTGAATCGATCGCAAGGACTTAAGATCTTAAGTGCTGCGAAAGTTTAAGATCTTAAGGATTTGCATGGAAATGGGCGGGGGGAGGCAGGGAAATTAGGGAAAGTGGGTGCGGGCTGACACTTAGGATCTTAAATGAACGCTACTACGTCACTTAAGATCTTAAATGACAGCGCAGAGTTAGGGTTAGTCAATGGTGGTCTAAGTTTAAGATCCACCGCTGTTTGCAAGGGGAGTGTCTGTTTATGCAGTGGGCTGGAACATGGTAAGATCTTAGCTAAGGTGCGTATATTTGCGATCTTTTCGCAATCGCATCTCTGAATCACCCCCATTGGATCTAAAATAATCAAATTCATCAAATCACTTACTATTCAGTATCTGTTAACACTGATAGAAATAGGAATCATTGACAGGGAATGTACTGGAAATGGGTAATGTTAGTTTTGACCTTTAGCTAAGTGCCTCATTTCATTTCAATATATGTCTTGATATAAGATGCAGTATTTTCACTTACTTTTTTTTAATGTTGCACTCATATTTATTACTAGAGGTGTCATATCTTCATGAATAGTTATCTATACATCACATCATTTAAGAAGATAGATAGATAGATAGATAGATAGATAGATAGATAGATAGATAGATAGATAGATAGATAGATAAGCAAGTGGACTAAGATTTTCTATTTATTTTCAGAAGAAATATCACACTGTGTTTTGAAGATAACCATGGCAACAGAAATGTAAGTAAATAACCATAATTGGCAGAGATTTTTTCTGTTGATTTTTAGCTATAACACACTTTTAAGAGTTATTTTGCTGATAATTCTTCTTTTTTAAGTACAGTAACAATGTAAGCTAAATAATTGATCCCTTGGGTGCAGTTTGGACTATAAATTCATGAAATTGGGCATTTCTCTACAAGTCTTCAATGCATATACTGTGAGCAGACTATGTGAATAAATATTACTTAAAAGTTTAGTTTATGCATAAAATTCAAGGAACTGGAAATACTACAGCATAAAATCTGATAGATGGAATAGGTATTTTTCTTTGAGTAAAAAGTTATATTTTTATTTTACCTAACTGTTCAATTTCTGTGTACTATCATATACCAGAAAACATACTTGATAACAAAGGGCCTCATCCAGATATCCGTCTGACACCAAACTTCCGCAAGCCGCTTGTGGAAGTCGGGTGTCTGGTACGGACTGTGCATGCCCCAGGCAATGATCCATCAGACAGGATGTTCCTCAAAATCTGCATACCTAATCCTCGCAAGGGGGGTGGGATAGATATGCAGATAAAAGTTTTGGGTTGACACTATGTGTTTGGACTTAAGGTAGGGTTCTGGACAAGTAAGTGTCCAAGACTCATTAGGTGAGAGGGGAGTGACAATAGAGTTCATTTCCCTCTTCCATGCGGACCTACAGAATTCCACACGTGCACTAATCTTCTCCCTCCATGATCTCCATCGTGTCCTGTATAGGTGCAAGTACCAAACTTCCGCAAGCCGCTTGTGGAAGTCGGGTGTCTGGTACGGACTGTGCATGCCCCGGGCAATGATCCATCAGACAGGATGTTCCTCAAAATCTGCATACCTAATCCTTGCAAGGGGGTGGGATAGATATGTAGATAAGGGTTTTGGGCTGACACTATGTGTTTGGACTTAAGGTAGGGTTCTGGAGAAGTAAGTGTCCAGGACTCATTAGGTGAGAGGGGAGTGACAATAGAGTTCATTTCCCTCTTCCATGCGGACTTACAGAATTCCACACGTGCACTAATCTTCTCCCTCCATGATCTCCATCGTGTCCTGTATAGGTGCAAGTATACTAGTAATTCATAGGTATTAGATACACCTACTTATAGGTTTAATAATTGTTTATGGTTATGAATCACTTAATACATGTGGACGTTCTCAGAGAAGCAACCAGTACATTAGTTTTATCTTATATCAATTAAATTCCAACTTTTATGTAACATTCAGTTAAAGTTTTAAAGGGTTTACAGAACTGCTGGGGATGCTTATACTAGTAACAAAACATTTACCTTAGGCAAGATGTTTGAATGTTTAGATTAATAATAACCCTTGAAGCAATTATTGACTTAAGGCAATGTTGATAAAATGTGATTCACTAGTTGGGTGCAGTTTACTGTGCATTTCAGACATATTTCCCCTATGATGTATATTAATACAGCAGAGAAATAAATATTTGCCCTTCGTTTAACACTTTAATAATTTGTTGATTAATGCCAATCTCTTTTTAAATGTTTCCTTGCTGTATGATGAAAGTTAAGCTTCACACTAATAGAAACTGTACACTTTTCTACCATTTATTCACTCAGTTGTCTGTTATCTACACTTACTCAAGATAGAAGATCTTTAAGTGGCTGTAGAAGACAGTAAACTCAAAAGAGGCATGCAAACTAGCCAGCCATGCCAACACATTGAGACGTCACAGAGGTTACAACTAGAATGACTTCACTCATCCGTCTGAAGACCTGTGCCCTATCTCACCCAAATTATTGGCAATGTAAATTTATGCCCTAACATTAGGCTTGTATAAAGGACCTGCAATCTCATTTCTATAAAACTGCCAGTAAGTTGCTCTTTGCTAGATTGTAGGTTTGTTTGGACAAGACAATGGACCGGATCCAGACTTAAGAAGGGGTTTGAAATTAAGAGGAAAGTTACTCCTGGACTAAACCATGTTGATTGCAGGGGAGTCATATTTCATCTGTTGCAAACAGTATCAGAGTTGAGAGGTGATGTTTCCTATCCCAAGTCTAAATACCAGTGTGATAGTAATGCTGGTCAGTATCTATTTGCAGTAAGCAATTCAAAGATATATTTGAACTTGAATCCCCCTGAAATTAACATGGTTTTACCCAGGTGTAACTTTCCTCACTTATTTTCAAACTCCCTCTTAGGTCAGGATCCACCCAATCTCATTGCATGAAATTAGAATTATCGTGCCCAGGTAAAAAGAAAAAGAACAAAATAATGCAGAAAATTTCAGAAAGAATGTCTAATGTATATTTCACTAATATATGTCTGCTGCCTCTACCTACCAATAAACATCATGTTACACATAATAGTGTTCTAGATGCTTTATCAGAGCCAAATGCACTTGATTATATGAACCTTTATATCTAGCAGACAAAGGGCTCTATTTACAAAGCCCATTTTACTTCATTTTGAAGCGATAATGTCCAATTTCACATGAAAATGGATATCATTGCTTTAATGTTAAGTGATTCCCATTTACAACACATGGATTGCCATGGAAGACTATTGTTTCCATGACAATCCATGTAAACCATGAATCTCTACTGGCCTGTTCATCTAAATGTGGGCCGGCAATTCGTTATTTTTATTAGATGTCGGAGAGTAAAAATAACGCCATCTGAAGACGGTTATTGTAAGAATTTCAGCGGTTTCCCCATATATTTCCCATTTCCCTATTACCAGGTAAAAATGGGGTGCAGCTGGTAGAGCGCAGTATAGATAGAACTGGGTGCAGATGGTAAGGCACATTATTACCAGGTAAAAATAGAGCACAGGTGGTGAAGCACAGTATAGATAGAACTGGGAGCAGATGGTAAGGCACAGGATTACCAGGTAAAAATAGAGCGCAGGTGGAAAAGCACAGTATAGACAGAACTGGGTGCAGATGGTACGGCACAGGATTACCAGGTAAAAATAGAGCACAGGTGGTAGAACACAGTATAGATAGAACTGGGTGCAGATGGTAAAGCACAGGATTACTAGATAAAGACAGGGAGAGAAAAAGGGAATGGAGAAACCAGGGTAACCGGGAGGATGCAGGATCACAAGCAATACACTAGTAACAGGAGCAGGAGATCACAGCTGAGGCAAAACGATATAACAGAAAACAGTGGAAAGGAAGGCAAGAAATATAAAGAAACACTGATCAATGAGCATAGTGGATATAGTTTGAAACTGATATGTAGGATAATACTGAAGGCATGGTAATGGTGCACACGGACAGGGGATGGCATGAAACACAGTATCTTCTAGCAGGTGGAATGCAGCGCACACCAAAGCCTCCCTTCTGCCTCTGAGATGATTCAAGAGCCACCATGACCATGACAATACATGACAATATATTGATTTTATATGGAGGGCATAACATAGCGATTATTTTTATCGTATTATTATTAAACTGGATCCTAAGATTCTTAAGCGATCAGATCACTGAGTAGCAGATGCTTGAGGATTTGCATTCGCAGATCCACACTATTGAATCATCTATGAGATTGCACTGCTAACTACTCAATCTGTGTGGGCACACTTCTGATATCTAAGGTCTACCTTAACTTTTATGACTTGTGCAAAAGGAAAGTGGCGTTGATGTAGAAGTTGGATCACTACTAGAGAGGACTTGCCTATACTGTACATTGTAATAAGTTCCACATTAATTTGATTGGCATTAGCATTTACACACTGGCAACACTTAAAATGTGGTCGGTGCGTAAATGAGAATCGTATGTAAGGGCTTAGCTCCCACCATATGGATGTGGACATGCTTTAAGCCGCCCTGTGCACATGGGGCCGGATACGGCCGTTTGCGTGGCGGGGAGTGCACACCTCCTGCACTCCCCACTAAAGTTAGTAAATCTGGACACTTACCTCTCCAGATTCCTACCTTAACTTTTACGACCAGGTCTGCGATCTTAGGGCCGCACACCTGGTCATAACGGGGGTTCCCCTGTCCCATCCCCTCATTTACATGTGTATCTCCGCCGTAAATGAGGGGACAGCCCCTTTCCCCTTAACAGCCGGCGTACGTAACATCCATTAAGTAAAACCGACCCTTACGGCATCGTACGTGCTGTACGTAATTCCCCTGTTGTACAGACCTGAGAATCGAGCCCGTGGATAGTAGGGTCATTTTCCATATGCAGTATGCAGAAAACTACGTAATCTGGATCCTGCCCAATGATATAAATTATTAATACTATATAACAGTTTATAACAGTGATTATAACAACACTCAAGGACTCTTTTTCTCCTTATGGAACATTCACCCCAGTATTCTTACAGTCATATATTTAACATACATATAGATGGACAGGTAGAAGCAGTTATCACAGGGATATTTCACATGTATCAAGAGGATGCACAATCTGTTTATCCACAAGGAACATGCTGTGTTTATGTGCTGCTGTGTGTAAGCTCTCAGGAACTCCTTTTGGGTTACACCTAAAGCTCAGGAAGAGAACAGTTTCAGGGAAACACTTTATAGTGTAGCTCAGGGGATCAACTTCTCAACCAGTGCTACTAGTGCCATTTGTGATACTTGGACCACTTTCAGGTGGTACTCAGGGCAAGGTGGTTAGGAAGAATAATACCAAATGGCTGAGGACATGATTAATAAAAAATATTGGGGGCTAAATGGCATATGTAGAAAATGCACCATAAAACCACTGCAAATATGTAAACAACAACAAAAGCCATAAAAAATGATATATGGGTCATGGGAATGTGTTTACATAACATGCAAAGTGGTACTTGACATGATTCCATAGTGGGCAACTGTTGAAAACCGCTGTTATAGGCTGCAAACAGATGCACTTGAAATCAGCATAGATAAAGATATATTATAAATCACAAAAATATTAGAATGACAAACATTTTTTATTATTATTATTGGTGCTTTCTTAATGAAGAATAAGCATTAAGTAAAGTAAATACATGGATTAATAATGGATTAATAGGGGTAGTCTTTATCTGCCATGCTTCAATTTCACTTTAAAGGATAGTAATCTGAGCTTCACATTATTTTCCTTCTATACTTTCTATAGGTGACACTGGCAAATGGCCAAATCTATTGATATGTTTTTACCTAACTGAAATAAAATGGCAGCTTGGAGCGTGGCAATTGCAAATATTCACCGAGGGTTAAATAAAGCCAAGGGAGTTTAAACAGCAAGTTGGGAATGAGGCTGAGGCTGGCAACTAGTGTTCCAATCAGAATTTGCGTAATTGTTATGGCCTTTTGACCCAATGGTGTGGTGTGGAGGAGATATGGGGGTCTATGCTTAAAGGCCCCCTCTGAATGTTGCCCAGTCTCTTTTTATTTTGGAATTCACCCACAATCCCTGTTCAGCTTTTTAATTGGAGCTTCTGAAATGGTAACTCTTTATGTTTTTCTTCCAGCAGAGATTGTCGGTGTTGGATTATAGAGGAATGGCGGCAGGAAGGCAGTGCAGCGCTACGGGTGTATCCCATGAGGTATAGTGGTGGTGGTGGAGCCGAGGAGTCTTCTTCTCCGTTGGCCAGGTAGGCACTGTGTTTCGTTTTATGGGCAGGCCCGGTGTTTGGTGGGCTAGCCAGGAAGATTCTCTCCGAGGCCCAAGGCGATCACCGACTTAAGTAGGGTAGATTCAGGCCCCCACTCCGTGATTATTTTCTAAGCCAGGCTTAGATCGTTACAGCTTGCACTGCCTTCTTCCGCCACCACATAATTTGCATACTTGTTATATATATATAACAAGAGAGAGAGAGAGAGAGAGAGAGAGCGAGAGAGAGAGAGAGTTCAGAACAGATAAGCACTCAAAAGGACTGTTAGAATTGTTTGGTTGTTAGACCTGAGGAAAATCCACAGTGAGGTGGATTGAAACGTTGGCTCTTAATGCAATGATGGCTGTATAGTTATAGCTTCTGAATAAATAGACTTTTTTTTTCATTCTAACAGTCCCTTTGAGTGCTTATCTGTTCTGAACATAGAATGATTTTAAAGCATTTTTTTTTTAAATTGCATGTAAATTAATATATAAAATTCATCTGTCAGTTTTCTCAGCTATCATACATATCTTTCAGTATATTTGTGATTGGCTTACAAAAATGGTTTCCAGACAGGTAAAATCAGTCTGAAACACTGACTCAGGCACACACATCTTACTTAGAAAGTCCTACATGACAGAAAAAAAGTGACACATTAAAATTCTATTCCACAGCCTCTCTTCTCCCAGAGCCACATTCATTCACTATAATGAATGAACCATTGATAATCTACCACAATATTAGAACAGGCATAGGCAACATATGGCGCTCATTGTATTGGTAAACAAATGTCGCAGACATACAAAAGATGATACATATACTTGTTTGTTTGTTAGTGAGTTGCAAAAAATATTATTATTTTTAACTTTCATGGGATTGCAGCTTTAATGTTAAGTTAAATAATAACGTACACATGTACACATGTATTTTCTGACAAGAATTTGCTTCTCTGTACTGTTGACATTCCCTGCAATATTCATAAGTTTTAGACGTGGGAAAAAGATAATGAAATTCTTTGGGAGACGCTATTAAAGACACAATGCTGCAGAGTAGCTTTTAAAACTTGCTTCAAACATTAGTACAAAGTTTTGTTTGAACAACAGGTGTTGTTTTTCAACACTGTTTCAGAGCTGGTCATTTTAAATCTTGATTTCAATTGTAAGGGAATTCTTATAAATGCAATAGATGCATTTTAGTGGACTGTACTGTTAAACCGGAGGCCTCAGCTAACAAACTATGGACCGTATTCAGACTTAAGAGAGAGTTAGGTGTGGACTGATGTGCACCAAACTCTCCTGTCCAACCCCCAAAACCACCTCCCGTTTTAAGGTTCCTATTGGCACTTACGAGTATGCTTCTTAAGAAGGAAAATACACACGGAGAATGGCTTTCCCCACACTCCCCGGCTAATCTACATCCCTACCGCCAGCCACTTCTTCCTAAATCCTCCCCGGATGCTTTCTCCTGCCTAACATTCTACGTGCGGTCTTTAAAGACCACACGTAGTCAATCTACGTACCTAAGTGGTACATAGATTGCGTAAATTACCTACTACTCATGTCGGTATCTATCTATCTATCTATCTATCTATCTATCTATCTATCTATCTACATTCTCTTGCACCATATCAGTAAATTAGTGGTTTATATAATTTTCCCTTAGAATGCTATTTGTAATTTAGTGTATGGTACGCAGTATATATTGATTTATGTAAGATATAGCTGGACCCATTTGCATTTCTGCCTCCAGCGTTTAAATGCTTTACACAACCAAGATATATTTTCAGTAGTATTTAATTATTAACATGAAACATTTATATTTTAGGGCCATACTGGGAATTTCCTGTTTAGCCCACTAGCGTTATGTTTTTTTTTGTTTATTAATATGCATATATTGCAACATTTAACTGTTCCTTATCCTCAAAAAGGATCTGTCACTTAAAATGTATTTCAGTTACTTATGTAAAATAGATCTGCTGATGCTTCTAAAGGCGAAAAGTCTAAGTGTTGCCTATAGCAAATAATTAGATTCCATCTCTTATAATCTATGCCTAACATCTCAATTTTCTCAGCTACAATTTTTTGCACTAGTACTATTTTTTTATGGAACCAAACATTTGAGAAGTGAAGTGCGTGGTTTAGAGGATCAGTTATGCGGCATGGGAGATCATGCTGTAGAAGGGCAGTCTTTCACACTACAATAGCAGGGCAATCACACATAGGACCTGATTCAGACTTAATAAGGAGATTGAAAATAAGAAAGGAAAGTTACTCCTGGGCTAAACCATGTTGATTGCAGGGGGAGTCAAGTTAATTGTATTCTTTGAATGCAGGGATATATCTTTAAATTTTTTATTGCACACAGATACTGACCAGCTTTACTA
Organism: Limnodynastes dumerilii; assembly: GCA_011038615.1. Taxonomy (NCBI): domain Eukaryota; kingdom Metazoa; phylum Chordata; class Amphibia; order Anura; family Limnodynastidae; genus Limnodynastes; species Limnodynastes dumerilii. Next base: position 1,658,846 of record WWET01000021.1, read on the forward strand.
TCACACTGTTATTTAGACTTGGGCTGGGAAATGCCACCTCTCATCTTTTAATACTTTTTCCAATAGATGAAACATGACTGCCCTGCAATCAACATGGTTTAGCCCAGGAGTTACTTTCCTCTCTTATTTTCAAGCTCCTTCTTATCTCTGAATCAGGCCCATCAAGGCTAATCCACAGTCCAAATGTATACCTTTTTTTGTAGGTGTAAGCATAGTGATATTGAACACTAAGCATGTGTGGTATTACAGCAAGCTCATAAAAGCGTATACAAAGGACCTGATCCACCTGTAGTGAAATAGTGTAAAAGCCATTTCACTATATTTTAATGGGAATGTGGGCCTGCATGTGGCTCGGAAGTCATCAGGGGTAGGGTTATCAGTCGCACAGGGTCTGGTCCATAGGGTGTGGGTCGCCACTGTGAGCAGGCATTTTTCAAAAGGCCCGTTTTCTGTCAGCCAATTGGCTGGGAAATCAATTGCTTCTGCCTCCCAGAGGAGGCAGCTTAACCCTAAAAATCCTCTCCCCGCAGCCTAACCCTAAAACTCCCAAAGAGTCATATTCATCTCTGGTCGGTGTGATGGGTCTGCAGCAGCATTTCCGAAGAATGAATGATTATGCCAATTCATAAAGTTTTTTATTCAAAAATAACACTATTTTCTAAATAGAGACAGGCGAAAATCAGCTTTTGTCTTTGTCTATTTCTAAAATAGCATTTTTTCAGGGGCGACTCCCACCACAGTCCATAAAACAGACAGCTGTAGTGCAAAACTACATGAAGTCAGTAGGGTAGGGACACTTCGGTCAATCACTCACTTGTTCTGTCGCTGGCAGTCACATTTCTGCTTGCTTCCTCCTGCACTTGATCAGTGCTGTTTTGCTACCAGACCTTAGTTTATGTTGTTCAAAGAACCAACCTTCACACACAATTCTAGAAAGGATCAGACCAATAGATAGGTCAGACAAAAGACAAGCATCTGAGAATGGGCCAGCCCTGAAATGCATCAAGGATGTCAGAACTAAGGTGTTCCATCTCCCTACCTGGTGTTCGATATCTTCTCCCTGGGAATTGCTGAACAAAAGTGTTAAGCCCCTGCATTTTTTACTTCATTAAAGTTAAAATAATCATATTAAATTAAATGTCATATAAAATCAGGCAATTAAAATCAATAAAAAATCATTTTATGACATTGATTATTCTACAGTTGCATGTACTGTCTGCTGCATGACAACTCTTAAGATGGCCATTTGCTACACAGTTCCAGATGGGCCAAATTCCCAATAACGATGCTACTCACCCATCCTGCTGGTACCAGTAATCCGTGCTGCTGAGACAGACAGAAGGCCCTTGCAGCTGATTCACTACCTTCACGTCTAACCAGTCTTTTTTTATGCTGCCTTCCTTTGGCTTAATGAGCTTTGAATTTGGAAATTTACAATAATAATGTAGCCATGTCACTGCACTAAAATATTTTCACCAAACAGGCACCTACAAGCACATCAACAAATTTTGTAGGGGTTTCTTTTAAAGGTCCTTCTATTCCCTTACTATGGTTTTTTTTAACCCTCCTTAATACCTACTTATCACATATATACTAATATCAGTTCCACATCCCTTTTCCTTAATGTAGATACAAAAAGGCTGGAATTAAAAAATTACCAGGTACACATAGGGTCAGCGAGGCCCACTGGATATGGTTGTTACCAGTTACACGTTATCAAGTTTTCCTATCTCTAGTATTGGCAGAGGTAAATAGTTATATATTTGTACCTTTTGCTCATCAGTAGCTATCCAAACATCTCAACAACGCTCTGACAGCCTGCAGCTTCAGGGTTAACAAGTTGAGCTACACTTTATTGTTCAGCTGCCAGCTTACCAGCATGGACCATTTCAATGCTCATTGAGACAACTATAACTAACTATACCCATAAGCCACGTTTCTTCGCTTTACTCTATAGATTATTTCTGCGGCGGTACGTTTGGATTAAGGATTTTTTTAGACTGCATTTTTATAGAATTTTCTTTCAGTGCTACAAAGACATTAAATGAATAAAGATATAATAAAGGTCTTAATTATGTCTCCTCATTTAAAAATTAATCTTTACAGTCACCGTTAGTATCCACCAATGTAATAATGTTTTATTTCTTTTACTAGAAAAAGTCTTACAGGTTATACTTTTGACTCTCTTAGTGTTTTTAGCACTATTAAATGTTTTAAGCGCTGTCAGTCCTAGCACAAAACATTTATTTAGCAAATTTTACCAAACTCCTTGTATCATTAATACAGTGATGTACAATTGCTTTATCACCGTTCTCAGTTTTTCTTTTACCAGCCAAGGTTAAAAAACCCTGATTATTCTATTCTGTACCACATTTCTTCTCTGATTAGATAAGGTCATTTTAAATAACACAAGGTCATCCCACCCCCCCACCACTTGAAAAAGAATCCATTAGGTTCAAAATGTATTGTGGGTCAGGATGGAACACTGTTTACTGCTTTCCACTTTCCCTTAGATAGACCAAGCTCCACCCTTCACTCCTTTCTTGGAACTGCCCCTGATATCTTCTACAGGGCTGATGCGTTGTCCGTGCGAAGTTTCCTTACCGAACTACACTCGGTAATATAAGGTAGCTCTTAAGTGCCATAAGAAACCTAAAATGGGGGGAGGGGGGGGGGTTAGTTTTAGGAGCTGCATGATCTCTTAGGTTAAAAACAAAACAAAACACAGGAACCTTCTCTCTCAGAAGTTGCTTTATTTATTGGTGCATTCTGCTGTATAACGAGTCCTATTAGGTAAAAAAATAACTAGCGCTGGTAAGGAAGGATCATCCTTGATCTTTACCACTAACTTTCCTGGAGTATTTCAGATGAGACACTATCCTTCTAGTTGCTGCGTATATCTTTTACACATATATTACATGACCAATCAGTCTATTTTCCTTTGTGTTTCTGTTTCCATGTGCCATAATACTGATCTGCTGTATTGCATACTGAGAGAAACCATGCATGGAGAATTGGGGATTGAAAGTTTTGCTGCAGAGCGTTCCCATTCTCTTCTCAAAAACTCTGGAATTGGTCCATAAAGTACAGATCACTGTTGTACAATGAAACATTGTTCCTTAGGTTTTGTCAGACCTGATTCTAGATCTATCGAAATATAAGATGAACGTGTAAGTTGTGGTAGTGCCTACAATATCCTCACAAGCAATTTCAGAAATTGGAAAATATGAAACATCTCTGATGGGGATCTCAAAAAGTGTTTTGCTCTTGCTTTAAAGACCTTTTGGGAAAAATAAAAGACAGACAAACAATAATGTTACAAGGTCAGGTAAGGTTGTGTAATACTGTAAAATGTTAGTCTTTTCTCAACATGACATTAAGTTTGAAATATTCTTCCCAGCATGTCACAGCAATTGTCTTCATTCAGGCACTTGTATTCAGACATCTGACATTGCTGTAAAGGACAGGAGGAAGGGTGAATGCAGTATGCTTCATGTAAGGCACACATAGAACTGTGCCATCCTAGTGCCAGTGCTTATCATGCATACCATTAAAAACTCAGCCTTAAATAGCATTACAGTGAATGCAATAATAGTACTTTTTTCAGTCATGTACATCAAGCAGAAACAAAGTGTATCCAGTATAGCAGAATTTAGACAATGAAAGGAATGACATTGAACAATAAAGTTTTACATATGTTGAAAAGTGAAACCAATCAGTTTACTGTCATATTTATCATACAGTTTAGCAAATTAAAATAAACATCTCAGCGGATTACTAGGAACCCTTTTTCACATAATCGAATTTTATATTTCCTTATATATCTGCAGGATAACACAATTATCAGTGCACAGGCAGCAGGGTGAATGGGGGAGAAATGTAATTAAAAGAAAGGAAGGACAAGGGCACACAAGAGGGACACAGTCACATCTGAGATCATCTATAAGATTAGACACATTCTAGCACATTGACACAGACCTGCACCAATTGTGGGCTTCCTCCAGGTTTTAAAAATATACTTACATGTTAAATAGCTTCTACTAAAATGTGCCCTATTGTATCTGCATGTGTGGTAATTGTGGGAAATGGGGTTATTAAAAAAACTATTTCTTACAACATATTGTACAAAAATCTAAAAGAAAAAATATTAATAGTAATCACAATTAGTTGAGCAATTGGATAGTGCAGAGAATCTGTAGATTTAAAATGTTAGTTCTCTGTGGTGGCTGCCATCTTAAAGGCCCCCAGTTAAGAACAGCAGAACAACAACAACAGGACTCTCTCCACAATTGAATTAGGCTTATCAGCTACATAGAGAAAAGCCTTCCTTAATGTCAAGAGAGTGTGTCTGTCTATAGACTAGATGATTCCTAAAAAAATCTAAAAGAAAAAATATTAATAGTAATCACAATTAGTTGAGCAATTGGATAGTGCAGAGAATCTGTAGATTTAAAATGTCAAGAGAGTGTGTCTGTCTATAGACTAGATGATTCCTAAAAGTTTTGAAGAGTCAATAGGAAACATCCAGTTATTACATAACTTGACTTTTATCAATGGGCCTGATCCAGACTCGAACATAAAAACAAATGCATCCTTCATTTCCTAAAAGCCTACACAAATAATGGTAGTGTGTGGGAGGTGCAGCAGGGGATGGCAGCGTGATTGGCTGCCAGCCGGTCAGAGGCCTGGCCACAAGCCAATCAGGGCTTGCAGCGGAAATCTTGGTAGGGACAGGTGCCCCTGTGGCATCCAGGGTGCATTGTGGTGCCAATCAGGGCTCGCCACGTCACACCTCCCTTCCATCCCTGTGGCCGGATAGAAAATCCACCGCATGGGCTGGGAGGAAGTTGCTATGGCCAGAAGAGGCCTAAGAAAGAAGAGCCCAGCAGAGGAGGGAAGAGGAAGGACCCGGCAAGAGCAGACCTGCAGTGTGGCCGGAAGAGGCTGAAGAGGAGGAAGAGGGAAGAACTCCCAGGGGAAGACCAGGAGCGGCGCCTACTGGAGGAGCAGAGGTACCAGCTGAAGCAGGAAAAGAAGCGCCGGCTGTAGCAGGAGTAGAAAAGAAGGCAGTGTTCAGGAGGGTGAGACCCCGGATGGGGAGACCTTTATTTAACTCTTTCCTCCCCTCTAAGCAACAAGCAGTGGCAGCAAACTGTGGCCCCTTGGACCCCTCCCTAAGTGTAGCAGGCTCAGGACCTTTTCCCACTGGCACCAATGCTATGATACCTTCAGTCCAGGATTGGATGGAGTCCCCCCCCCCACTTGACCACCAAGGATCTAACCCAGGGGCGTTGGGGGTGTCACCCCCCCCCCTCATCTGAGGGCATTAGGCCCTCTGTGACATAGGACACAGGCCCTATTAGGTAGTGGGGCAATAGGCCTCTGTAGAATAGGGCATAAGGCCCTATAGATAGAGGTAGTTGTTACAGGGTACAAACCCTGGTTTAGATTAAGGCAGTAAGGCTTTTCTTGATAAGCGGGGGCTAGATCCTGAGTTGGTTAGAGGGCAATAGGTCCTGTATAGGCCGCCGGGAGCGCTAGGCTCCAGGTAGTAGTTAGAGGGCGCCAGGCCCTGGCTAGGGCAGCATTAGGTGGACACGCGACAGAGGACAGGTTGCGGTACTCAGAGGTAAGTGGTCTCTTGTAGATGTGACAAAGGCTGGTGGTGACAAGAAACGGTGGTGAGTATTAATTCCTGTGGTTTATGTGGTTTTTTCCCTCCTCTCCTTCCACGAGTGCGGAAACAGAACCGGAAGGTGTGCAAGAGGTTCCGCTCCATTCGCCATGTATTGTCGAAAAGAGGCAATTGAGTCCTTGGCCAGTGATAACGAATACCTTGCCCATGCATTGATGCTCCCCGTTCTCTCCCGCAGGTGCCCTGGGGTGTTGATGTAATATTAATTGTTTTATTTCCTTTTGCAGCCTAGAGAACATCGCTCCTGGGACTGGGAGAGGAACAGCGCATCTCCTCTTGCGGTTCTTCAGGATCTGGTAGGAACCACTGGGGTGAGGGTGGGTCTTTTTATATTCTAGGGTGCCGGTATACCACCCGTTACAGTAAGTTTAAATGTGATCCACCGCAAATGCAGATCTGGATTGATACACGAGTGTAATAAGTTTGGAACAGACGCATAGCAGAAAAAATACTGATACATTCCCAGATATATTCCCTTTCCCCAGCAATGTATATGCAAATGTATGGCAGTTCTGTTATTTATAATGAAAATGGTGGCTATATTTAGTACAAGTGCTTAACTGATAATATGCTTGTAGTATAAGGATAGTAACAGTAATATAAGAAAATTAGCATTAAATGAAATTACAAATAAAAAATGAATTAAAAAAATATATTAATTCATTAATTTATTAACTCAGAAGCAGCAGAAAGCATGTGCAGCAATGCATTCAGATCTTCATCTCCATCATTTTGTGCACAATAGTTCTGGGCATGTGTGGTGCGAAGATACACAGAGATATGCTACATCAGAGGTAAGTTTGGATCAGACCCATTATATTTAAAGTTGGTATATACTCCTCACAGAGCTTCAATGCTTTATACAGTTTAGCAGAGCAAGATAGAAGTCAAGTGGCTCTTATCTACAATCCTAATAGACCTCTAAGCCCCAAAGGACTGTTATCCATTCTTCCTGTAACCTGGGTTACCTTTACACTGTGTCAGTGTAACAGAGACTGAATAATTCCTGACAGACAGTTCTTGCATAGAGTTCATATTTGAGTATTATTTACTCTCCCTGTGGTTCACAGCAGGCTAGATATTATAGTGTGCTTTGCCTACCAGAAATGACTCTGATTTGAGAGATTTGTTTTATTGTTTGATCTATTGCATATTACGTTATTACTGATTGCTACTTTGAAGTAATGATGCTTGTATTGTGTATTGTGTTCCATCTTCTGACAAGGTGAATTTAGAATCGCCCACCACTCAAAGTTATCACAATAAAATAAGAACAATGGGCCTGACATAAATTCGCCGTTTGGTATTTACTTTGTATGTGCGCGGCAGATGTTACGCGACGTACCGCTAATCATATGTACCATTAGCGTAAATACGAACCAAGGGCCGGGGGCAGCAATACGACACATGTAATTACGATAGGTAGGTGGGGGGAGGCATTCAAATCGTACATTATGGGCAGGGTTTGGCCGTCACATACGTAGGTTCACTACGTACGTCAGTACGTCCAAAGTACGCACGGGTGAAGGGAGTGCATAAAAACTACGCAAGCATAAATACGCTACAGGTTCAAACACAACTAGCCCTTAGGTCTGAATAACATTAATACCTTGTGATTTCCAATTTCTATCGGCACACTCTCTATCACACCCTGGAAGTTATGTAGTATAGGACTTTTAATATATTGGCTTTTAATTAAAAGCAATTATCACATACCCTCCAACTGTACCTATTTAGCAGGTACAGTACCGGTTTTTAATGGTCTGTACCGGCTAAAAGGGCTCCTGTACCGGATTCTGGCACCAGCTGTTCCCTCCCCCCTATACTCCTCTTCCAGCCCTTCTGCATCTGATCACTATAGTAGAGCTGCAGGGACAGACTCCTACAGCTCTGTTATAGTGACAAGACCCTCTCCTGTGAGTGCTTAGCACATATGATAAGATTTTACACCTTATCATACATGCAATGAGAGCAGATTAAAGCCCCGCCCATTCACAGGACAAGCCACGCCCCTAAGTTTATTGATTTTCTATTATAAAATGTTGGAGGGTATGTTGTCAACATGTTGGTTACATTTACATTTTCATCCTGGTTTGTTAAGCTACCAACATTGGATACAAGTTGTATGATTACATCAAAGTAAACTAAATATGGTATAACAGTAAAACACACACACACACACACGTATACACGTGCATACAACTATGTTGTCTCCTGCTGCATTTAGGATGAAACACTTTATCATCCCTGCAGTTTTCTGGCAGCACTGGGTAGCAACCTTTGATTACATGAGCATCATGTGTTTGCTGACAGACACTGGCTTTCAGCTGGTAATGGTGCAGTCGAATGACAGCTGTCTACTTTATGAACTGGCTAATTCACAGCATGTTACTGATGACTCAGTTTGCTACTGACTATACAACAACTAAATGACATATCTATGCAAGCACAGGAGCACAACTCAGAGGACTGAGTAAAATATGTGGAGAGAAAGAAGAATATAGATTTTGGGAGCTATTGTGAAGAATCAATATATCAGAGTAGTGATTGCATGGGACAATTTGCTTATTGCTTGTAAATACATATATGCTGGGGACAATATCAGAAGACTATTCTATAGACTAGTTTAAGACTGTACATCTGCTTTTATAGATGACTAAATAAGCAGCTACTTACTAATTACTTAATATTTATCTCTACTAACTAAAGCATAGACTATTGTAGCAATCACAACCTTGGATTGAAAGAGATAATCTGTTTACCAATGGTCTAATGACTTTTATCTGCAGTCAGAAGATATTGGCTTGGACATTATAGAATATTTTTGATATAGGGTTTACAGGATTTTGTATAATTATCTGACTCTACTCCATTTCCATATTTTCCTCTGTTACCGAACTCCTGTGCCAGAACAGATATTGATTTGATTGGAAATTTAGCTTCGAAAGATAATTGTGGATGTGCAGATATGAACTACATAGAACTAAATTCAACAGTGCTCCCTACTGTAGCTAGACTGAGCTCCCTATTATTTGGTTTACAGCTGTTATGCTTCATAGAGTTCTGGATTTACTTTTCGGCCAGCATATGACTAGAAATATGGAAACCATATTTTATACTGGCCAAGTCTACCCTCAGAAGAGGCAGGATCTGCAGCCTATCACCAAAGTAATTCTCCTGCATTATTATATACACAGTTGTTTCCCAATTGACCACAACCATGCTGTTAAATCTGTAGCACAAGGTGAAGAACTCCTGGATCTCATTTATAAATTACATGAGCAGTCAACCACTACCAGTTCCTCTTCTTCCCCTACTCCATGAGAACCAAACTGCCACCTCCAGAATGGACCATAGTCAGATGACACATCCACTCTCAAGTAGCTTCAATCTGATGCTTGGCTAACAGAATTCTAAAATAGACCTTCATCTTTCTTTTGACAAATGGATTGTGTTCTATTAGCTTGCATTAACTGACTACTAATATTAACAACTGAAAATTAGTATTTGTAAAATAGAAGACAATTGGATATATAAAGATCCAGAACACAGTAGCTCAGCTGGAGATTGTGTCGGCCATCAAAAGTGTTGTGCAATTTCAGTCTTTCTGTTATAAATATAATAATTTAACATACTTTTTTCTTTGGAGAAAGTTACAGCAATACCCAAGACAGGGATCTTGGGCCAGATCCAGACTTAAGTTCCCTTTAAGTAAGAGCACATAGCGTAGTTACATAATCAAAAGTATAAGGCACTCCCCCGGGAACTCCCCTCGACCGCACGTAATTTAGCTGATTTATGAGTTCTAAACCCTACCTTAACTTTTCCTTGCGTATCTCTGGTCGTACATCTCGCCTTGTCATACGTAACTTTCTAACCCAACCCATGCTGTACAATTTAAATGCCTCTCTCCACCTACAATGCGTATTGTCCTCTTGCGTAGGGATGACACGTTTGTACGTAGATACAAACAATTTACGGACGACCAGTTACGATGCGTAACATCTACCGTATTTACGCATGCAGCATACGTAAATGTGCTGTCGTACTTAAGTCTGGATCTACCCCTTTGTCCTTAAAGATACATACACGAGTACATATACTTTAATGTGTCATATTTAGAATGTTTGACTAAACATGATGTTAAAGCAAAATCATATTGCTTTATAAATATTGTTCAAAACAAATGACTGACTTGAACAGTTCTTAAAAAAAAAAAAAAATTTCTAAAAAGTGCATTGTATATTTGAGCAAATATATCTATTTAGAAATATGCATTTTTTTATTTACCTGTAGTAATAGCTGTGGATGTATACACAGAAACATCTAATATGAACTAACCTTTGAAAATCAACCATTAATAATATTTTCCTGCCTTCTCGAAAAGAAACAATGGTACTTCATTAAACAATGCCCTTGGTCTTTAATGTCAAGCTTAGCTTGAGAAGTATCTCAAAAAGTAATTTGTACAAAGTAAAGAAAGAGTTATCATCAAGTGTATTTAAAAAAGTAAAAAAAAACACAGTGTATAAAATCAACTTTAATGAGGAGAGGGGGATTTTATGGAATGCCAGAGAGAACAAAATAAAGGGGTGTGGGTTAGCAGAGAAAACTGCCCTTTTTCAAAAAGGCCGTTCTATACCAGCAAATTTGGAATTGGTTCTGCATTTGATTGCTTTTGTTCCACCAAGGACAAGCAATTAAAGATCCCGAAGACGAATGTGCAGCAGCAAGAGGTGAGTATTTATCCTAACCCTTATCCTAATTTTTACCCTAACCCTCCCCTTCCATTACCCTAACCCTCCCCTTCCATTACCATAACCCATCCCTGCAGCCTGGCCCTAAGACTCCCCTACCCGCAGCCTGACCCTAAGACCCCCTTCCCCGCAGCCTGACCCTAAGACTCCCCTACCCGCAGCCTGACCCTAAGACCCCCTTCCCCGCAGGATGACCCTAAGACTCCCTTCCCTGCAGCCTGATCCTAAGACCCCTTTCCCCGCAGCCTGACCCTGAGACCCCCTTCCCCGCAACTTGACCCTAAGACTCCCCATAGACTCCTAACCCTAAAACACCCCACAGACTTCCCTGTAATACTCACCTGTCCAGCGGGTCTGCAGCAATGAGACGGGTCTGAGGCAGCAGTTTCCGAATTAATGAATGGTAAGTATGCCGGAAATAAAGTCAACAAAATGACCTATTTCAGAAACAGCATTTTCCGCACAGAGACTGTGCAGAAACTGTGGGCTGGTGTATTTGATAGAAAACTATTATATGCAATAGACTGAGCCAATGACTGAGCCAATGTAACAAGAAAAAGATCTAGATGCAGAGTAAAGCTACGGTATATCTAAAGCAGTGATTTTTGAATCTGTACAGACAATTTACGAGGAGTACATGTTCATTATAAGAGTGCAGGTGAATACATGAGATTTTTGGAATGTTCGGGAGAATCATGTATATCACAAACCTCCTTTATCAATAAGGAGGAGTTTAATAACTTCACAACACTACCATCAACGCTATATTGCCATAGAGTATTTCACTGAGTTCTGGAAATATTTTAGTTGCTCTGTTTGGAGGCGACAAAAGATTCAGGGGCTGATCCAGAGTAACTTTACAACAAAGACACTTTAAAGCTCTAATGCAGAGTTCAGCTTAAAATCATGACCTTTCAAGTTAACCTACTTTCACATTTTAAATTTGCCTCCCCCGCTTTTCAACATGGTTTTGCCAAAGTGCAGATTTGTTCCTTCTTTTTGCTTTTACTCCTAACTCTGGGTCAACTCCTCTGAGTCTCTGCAAATCTCACTTTACCCCCATTTCTATTTACAAGTACAGCTGTCTGATCAAGAAAAAGACTATTGAATTAATATTAAATATCTGTCAAATGGCTTTAAACCAGTTTAAAAAAAACTAAAAAATAAACTAAAACAACAACAAGAAAACTAAAGACTAGAATATTCTAGGTAAACGTTTTAGAAATCACCAGAAAACATTTGGATATTTATTTAAATTGAAAAAACAACCACTATATTTAAGCAACGTAATGTATTTTAGTAGGGGATCATAGTTTATTTCTAAATGTACCCAAAGTCATATGGTATATCTATCTATCTATCTATCTATCTATCTATCTATCTATCTATCTATCTATCTATCTATGAGAATATATATCTGATGAATTCTTTTTGTTTATTATATTCATAATAATTATCCTTGTTTCCCATGCATTGGTAAGCAGGTATGTTTACCAAGTGTTGAGGATCTTTCATGCTGTCCTTACACAGTTCACAGAGGGACCACATATTGATTTTAGTTTTTTTCAGGTGCCGTAGTGAACTCACTTTTCTACTGTTCTACAGAGATCTTACCCCACTTGAATCATGCCAGTCCTGTACACTTTATGTTCCTGGAAGACATTTATTTTTTTATTTTATTGTTATGTTGCTACCACTGCTTGACTTTGTCCCTAAAAACATGTTTAAAATAAGAATGAATCTTTACAATTGTAATAATTACAGCTGTCTGTTCCATAAAAGTCTCGACATGTCACTGCATAGAAAGTTGTTGGAATCTAGACATGACACATGCCATTTCTTTCCACTCATCATTTCACATTTTTTAGCCCAGGTAATCCAAAAGGTTTATTGTTAAAAAGGAATATATTTTTAATCCTCACTTTTTCTTTATTCTTCCTTAGAGAGTATAAAATTGCTACAAAATTGCTAACAGCTATGAAAAAATCTGAAGCTCCTAGGAATCTGTCACTATGATGACAAGGTGTGGAACCAAATTCAACCTATCTTTAGGAAATGAAAAATAAAGAAAAAGAGAAAAACAGGCTAAAAATTAAATACATGCATAAATTCAATGTTTCAGTAAATAGCCCAGCGCAACAGTGGTGGGCATAAGCATTAAAATTTTATTGCCTATTGAATGCTGCTACCATTAAACATTTAAGGATGGAAGTAGACTTACTGCACGAACACTAATTCCAGCAACGATCATGTCCAGAATTGATTACTGCAATGCATTCCTTGCTACTCCTGCTCACTGAAGACTTTCCCTAAAGTCTATATTGCACACAGCAGTGAGATGGATTTTCTTTGTATAATGCCATAAAGCTCATGTAACCCACAATCTGGCAGATCCATTTAGTGATATGTAGCATTCCCTTCTTCTATCAAACCCTACTGTCCTATAGATTGTAGACTTGCAAGTAGTGCATTCTGACCTTCCAGTCTTTCTGTTATTACCCAGAGAAGAGATTTAGCTATTCCTTTCTTTTATTTTTTGTTCTGATTTCTACATGAATGAGAATACCGAATGCAAGATAAATAATAATCAATCAATGGCCTACTCTACTATAACATAGCAAAGAGTATGTAAAATATGTATCAATTGCCACATTTCAATTCTAAATTACAAAAGAGAAAGTCGCCCAATGCAATTTAACAGACTTTAACAAATCCTGGGTTCCGTAACACTGAATGCAAATAATGAGAGGGCTTTAGAGTATCCACGCACTGCAGTGGGTGACAAGTATGTCAGGTTGTCTACGTATACAGTACAGCCAAACACAATGGTGCTACGTTCACAGATTCCAAGTGATTCAAATGCAAGTGTAGGTTACTACGTGTTGTGGAAATGGTGTTAATGCATTTGGAAGATTAAATGATAGCACAATGGTCTGATATAGGCTGTGGAGTGTCAGCATTGCATGCATTGGTTCTGGGCAGGCACAGAGCCAAACAAAGTAGTGACATGTTGTGCCATCAGGCTTATGTTCAGGTTTGAATCAGGCCAATGAGATTGTCTATGGGTATGAGATTATGGGCCGGATTCTGAGATGCATGTGTCTAAATACGCAAATATATGTGCGCACGTAGCAAGGCAACTCCCATGACACTCCCCTAGCGTGTTTTCGGTAACTTACGCTTCCATAGGGCAGCCTTAACTGTATGTGTGTATTTACATGCGTATGTTACTGACTAAACGCGCCCTCAAAAGCTCATTTAAATGCTTTCTCAGTCCAACTTCACGTAACTTCGCACAACGGAAGACAACCACGCCCCTCCGTACGTATGTCCCTAAGTGCGATTAAGAAATCCGTGCCTAATGGACTTCCGTGCCTAAATCCTACGTAACTTGCGTGGGAAAGGTTATTACGCATGCGCAGTTACTCCACTCCTAAATATATGCACGGAAAACCACACAAAATCTTATTAGTCCTATATGGGCACAGTAAGATACGGTTAATGGTAGATAAGAACTAAATGGTCTATTTAGTCTGCTAATTATAATGTTGTTTTCTTTCTTGTTGGAATGTGCTTATTATAGTCCACAGGTCAAGTACTGACTGGAAACTGGAACCTTTCTTCAATCTTAGTTAAAAAATAGGACACAGCAAGAAAAGTTGGTCTGGATTAGGTAATTTTTACCATCCAACAATAACAGCAACATAAAAATCTGCCTTTAATAGTAGTATAGGATCTACAACTTATTAGAATGAGGAAAACACTTGTTTTCTTCCTTGCTGTCTTCATATGTCTCAAGAACTCAATAAAGCTATGTGAAATTCAGTTTCAGTGAAACAAATGATACACTATTCCTAATGGACCAATTATAGCTCAAATATGCAAACATATGTCATGGCATAAAGGGGCAACTATACTTATTCATTTGTCAAAATTGATATCCAGAATGCATTTCAGACAGAGATCACATTGCCATTATATAACGTACTGTAAGAAAAGCTAATGCTAATCTTCAGCAACACTTGACCGATGATAAAATATTCCTCTTAATGTTTTCATACAGAAAGATTTAAATTCTTTGTACTTCTTCCTATACCTACTGTCTTTTCGTAATCAATTGCAGAAAAAAAATGTTACACTCAAGCTACTATTAACATTTCATACTGCTACAGCTACGGAAATAATGTGGAGTATAAAAATCTAAAAACTACTAAAAAAGTTATTGGAGATGATTTAAGTGAATGTCTGACATCTGAGAGATACGTTTAAAGATTAAACCATTGATTCCTCAAGATAGATGTTATATTCTTGAAGTCTGTAGACTTATCTCCAACAGAGACTCTCTTTGTCAATGGATGTGTGTCTAGAAGTACAATGGTATAATAAACCATCGAATGTGTGATAAAATGAGAAGATGACTGTTTATTGCTTATAGTATACAGAAATGCTATTTTTCACAAAGATACTTGTCTTAGAAATGAGCAAAAAAGCAATCTGTGGTCTAGACTGTTTTACAACTGTAAATAAGCTTATCATGAATGAAAAAGTGTCATTTATGATAGTATAATAAAACTGTTTTCCAACCCCTTAGGCACCATATTGCAGGGCTTTATCATCTAAAGGTGTGGTATGTTGCCTAATGCTAGACCAGGGCCATATGGCTTTCAGTTTACATAGTGAATGACTTGCTAAGTCCCAACAAATGAACAGGAAAAACACAATCTAAACTAGGGGTTTGACCTAGACAGCTACTGTTTAGATGAAAACTATATGGAGCTGTGGTATCCCATAGTGACAAACTGTGCAGTCAAAACAGTTGCACTAGAAAAAAAACGTGTCTAGATTAGTTTATATGTGTAGTGGATATGTAATGATCTAGCTAAAAATTAAAAAAAAACAGTAACTATATGGCAAATTGGTCCTCTTCTTTGCAATCTGATGCTAAATTATTATACAGTCCTTTACTAAGTTAAGACCAACCTATGTATTAGCCAAGAGCATCTGTGATAACCATGGGCCGGATCCAGACCTGATAACGTGCATAAGTGGCCTGACTTGACTGGATGGCGCATGCGCCCTCAAGATGTTACACAAGGGTTATGACAGTAACCCTAGGGTAGCAAGAATTGTACAGAACTTCCATTTCCTCCATTTCCCTGTTCTTCTCCTCCGCCTGCTAAAGAGGGCTGGGGGGAGAATGCAAAGTGTACAGTGTGGGAGGGGGTTCCCACACCTGTGTGTATCATCGGTCATATAGCTGCCATAAAGCCTGCAAGAGAAAGGGAAGTGACAGGGGGCGTGCACTCCCCTCTCTCTCTCTATTACGGACAGGCCCCACACCTATGGAAATTGTGTGGGGGTCTGGATCCGATCTCACAATCCTAACCAATTTGATAACTCTTTTCACATCTCCACCCCACCTCATTAATAACCTGGGTTTTTTTAATATCAGTTTCACAAATGTCTTTATTGGCTGGTCTGGACATTCCCGTGACACCAGAGTCTTGGCCAATTCGGATCTGTACCAGATTGCAGACAAGAATCAAGATGGATGGTTGTTCCCTAGAGAGGTAAATATATGTGTTTCTTTTCTATCAGCTAATACATTCATGGTTTAAAAAGAAATAAATTGTACAATTCCTGTCATGGTGTTTTCCTGTTCTACATATTACTATATTGTATACACATTTTTTCACAGTGAAGACTGTGTCTACCAGCATGTTGGACCTGATTCAGAGGCTGAAAATAAGAACTTAAAGTTACACCTGGGCAAAACCATGTTGATTTCAGGGGGAGTCAAGTTAATTTTATTCTATGCATGCAGGGAGAATGCTTTGCTTTTACTTATTGCACACAGATACCTGATCAGCTTCACTTTTAAACTGCTAATTTAGACTTGACTGGGAAACATCACCTTTTAACTATAATACTGTTGCAACAAATGAAATTTAACTCCCCTGAAAACAACATGGTTTAGCCCAGGTGTAACTTTAAGTTCTTATTTTCAGTCTCTGAATCAGGCCCGTTATGTGTTATGGTAAGCATTGGTAAGTGTTAAAATACCAGTGCTATTATATATTGTTGTATTGTTTTACAGAAATTCAAGACAATGGTGTGGAGATCTTGGTACACATCATAGGGGATGCTGGCTACCCATTGCGGCGATGGCTGATGAAGGGCTTTACCCAGCACCATCAACTTTCTGCAGAAAAAATATATTTCACCCATACTCTCAGCTCTACTCGGATAGTTGTCAAAATTGCCCTTTGGATGTTTGAAAGGATGTTGGTGGCGTTTAATGAAAAGAAGTGGCATTGGGCCGGATGCAGACCTATGTTCTCTTTACGTTTCAATGCATAACGTATTTACGCTATCGTAATTACTATGCACTCCCATAGGCACTCCCCTCGGTCATACGTATTTTTGCCGTTTTACGCTTGCCCAACCCTACATTAACTTTTCCAAGCGTAACTCCTGTCGGCCGTAATGGCTGCACGTACCTACGCGCCTAAGAACGCCCATACTGTACGATTTAAATGCATAACCCCGCCCCTGAAGCGTAATTACGGGTGTTGTATGTCTGGCACGTCCCTTCGTCTGTAGTTACGCTCTGCATCTTAGGCTCGTAATAAGTTCAGAGTTTCTGGTCGTAACATCTGTCGCGCGCATGCGCAGAACATGCAAAACAGCGTTTTTACGACTCCACCTAGCGTAAATACGCTACCGCTCGTAGCTCTGGATCAGGCCCATTGATACTAAGTTTGTGCCTCTTGTAGTTGCTGCTTGCTGTATTTTGAATAACATATGTGAAATACAAAAAGAGCAGTTTCTACTTGAGTGGAACATACTGGAGTCTGGACTACAGCAGCCATCTGCAGGTTCAGCCACAAGTGATGGGGAGCATCCAAACACCTGTGCAGAAGTCAATCGCAACGCCATCACCACCAACCTCTCATCATTAACATAGTAAATCCAACAAAGGATAACGTGAATAAAATTAGTTTTTTTCTTAAGTTCAATGTTTTTTTATAGGTGACACATTACCTGATAAATACAAAATATCTGTACATTATATCTTACAAAAACACATCGTAGATATAAATAAATAAAAAAAACACCTATGCCAACAACACTGTTGGCAGGTAAACAAATGTCACAGTGGTTTATACAAATACAAATTAAACTTTGCTGATATGTATACTGTAAAAGCCTCATAAAAATATAGTATAGTGTCAAACTACAACTGTTGGTAATGGGTATACTCTGAGGTATGTGGAGTGGTCTGGTACACAGAGTTATGTGGAGCGGACGGATACTCAGGCTTATGTGGAGTGGTCTGGTACCCAAGGTTATGTGGAGCGGACGGATACTCAGGCTTATGTGGAGTGGTCTGGTACCCAGGGTTATGTGGAGCAGACGGGTATTCTTGGTTATGTGGAGTGGTCTGGTACCCAGAGTTATGTGAAGCGTACGGGTACTCAGGCTTATGTGGAGTGGTCTGGTACCCAGGGTTATGTGGAGCGGACGGGTACCCAGGGTTATGTCTATCTGACGGGTTCTCAGGCTTATGTGGAGTGGTCTGGTACCCAGGGTTATATGGAGTGGACGGGTACTCAGGTTTATGTGGAGCAGCTGCGTATTGCATGCGATGAGGAAGAAATAGTTGATGATGGTATGGCTTGTGTGGGTTTCCTGTGTTTGTGCGGAACAATCATTTATACAAGGTGTAACTTCTCTCTGGGTGATATGGAGAACAGGCAATCAAGGAAAGCCTGTTTTGACTCTCTATTTTCCCTGCTAATCCACTCATGCATACCCATGATTTGAGCAAGGAAAGAGTTCTGAAGCTCCCGCTCATGATCACAGAAGCGCTGGAGACGTGCATCTTCTTGCGTCTGCACAGACATATTCATTTCATGTAGCTGTTCAACCATTATTATGGTCATGGTTTTTGTGACTATCTCAATCTTTGTAAGCCTCTTCTACCTTTGAGGAACATTGTAGACTACACTTGCCAAAAATCACACTGGCAAGTTGAAGGTGTTGCCTTCCATATCCACCGCTTAGTTTGAGGAGACAAGGCAATGGAATTGGATAGGGTACGTTGCTGCAAAATAAAATAGCAGACATCCTCCCTCCTGCACACCAACTTCACGCTGTAACAGTTTTGTGTTGATATGTGTTTATGTGAATTTTTTTATTGTAAACTTTACACTTTTGATATAACACTGATTTTTTTGAAGTTTCTGCAATCATTTACACATTGGTGTGTGAAAAAACCCATTAGAACTATTTATTGTTTGTACGTAACGCCTGGGACTTTGTAGAAGGTGAAGGCTCAGCAGCTATGAAGTTTCACATTCTGGCCATTGTTTCTGCCACTGGTGAAGACTGTGACTCCAGGAATTCCTCCAGATATGTGTTTCAGACTGAGAATCCCTCTGAGATGAAGGCCCTCTTGATTGACTGTTTCCCGGTGTTGCACACTAAGCAGAAGAGCAGCTTAAGGAAGACAGTGCAATAGGATTGTCTGGGGCTGAGTTACCAAAGACAATGTTGTACTGCTCATAAAATGGCCAGTCCATATCGGCAGCACCACTCCTTCTTCAAATGTGGTTATGAACTTTGGAGTATTGCTTTTTGGAGCCTTCAATTTGTTCACCACCTGCTGCTGTGTTCTCTTGATACCTCTGTCTGTCAATATTTTTGCAATATTTGGATAAACAGTAGCATCATTAGTGCCTATGATTTGTTTATTTTAATCTCTTTCTCACCTCTGATCACAAGCAGCTCCCGCACCTCTTTTTCCTGCCAGTGCACCATGACTGCTTTTCTTAGCAGCATTTAAATGACATTGTGTTCCAGTGTCCCTAATCCCCCAATCAGATTCTTTCTGTGAGACTCAGGTTAAAAACGTGGATCACACCTTTCACACTTGCAGTTACCCATGTCTGACACAGGAAAAACCCTGCAATTGTCCCCCTGTCCAGTTCCTGGGTCATTAGACCCGCGTTAAGACAGTCAGACGCTTTCACACTGAGCCTCGACCTGGGTCATCAGAGCTATCCCTGGCAATATCCCGGGTTTTTGGTGCAGTGTGAAAGAGGTATTAGTAATACTAACTTGTCCTACGATTTTCTTTTGTGAGTTTCTTTCCAATAGTGCAAAAGGAAGAGAACACAAGCACATAACTTGTGCACATAAGGAGATGATAATAAAGGACCTGATTCAAACATAAGTAAGTGCAGAAACTTTGTGCATATTTTTATGAGAGGATATACTGCACATGCCCAGAACTTAAACATACACACGGAAACCTAACTGATTCACAGACATGGAAGGCTGACTTAGGACTGATTCATGCTTCAACACGGAATGAGTCCTGCATGCGTGACTAGAAGGGCAAGACTCTTAATGCACACAGGCTACTAACATACAGCATGGGCATTCCTCTTGAGTAAGGACTGATTCACAAATGTGAGTGACTTGCGGAAGTATACATATGCATGGAAAGAGATAAGGTAGCCCTTTACCACTCTTAAGTTGATTTACGTATGGTTTGGTGCTAGCCCATGCGTCTTGTATATATGTTTTTTTTTTATAAACTTTTTTTATTGTGCACACACAATACATTACATATTCAATACAATGTTTCATGCAAAATTTAGCATGACTTGCTTAAAATGAAAGCAAAGGTGTAACTGTTTGACAAACATATAATATATTTTGTTTTCTGACAAGTTAAACTGGTCGAAGTTGTCCTTCAAGTTCAGAATATGACTGTATATTAATTATTTTTACCAAACAGCTACTGCAACATGTTTTGCGCAACACATTTATGGCTATAACAGTTTGTAAATCCCAATGAGGATATAAACATAACAGTACCAATTATGTTCTATATAATAATAGGTGGATCTTGAGCCTGTTCCCTAAGAAGATACCATAAAGTACCCTGAAAGGTGGCATATATGTGTCTTTTTGTAGGGTGCGAAAGATTATCTATGTACCTTTCCCAGGTCAAAAATAATGCTTCTACTCCATTTTCCTTTTCCAGTAAAGCCTCCAGCCACTCTGTTTTAAAAATATAAAACAGTTTCTGTTGGAACAATGGGCCTGATCCAGACCTACGCTCGCAGGCGATCTAACGCTGATCGTAAGCGTAAAATCGCCATAAAAAACGCACTGCGCATGTGCATAGTGACAACTTCCGGTCGTACCAGAGACCTTTTCATAGCGGTGATTTGGGCGTCCGTATTGTTTGCGTATTTTCCGTCGACAGGGCGTGTTTACAGTACGAAGTTAGTACGGACGCTGGAGTTAAGGAATGTAGGCGGGGGGGAGCCATTTAAATTGTACAGTTAGGCGGGGGAGCCATTTAAATTGTACAGTATGGGCGTGCTTAGGCCGCTACGAACAGCGCGTCGCTACGAAAATACGTACGAACACACGGAAAAGTTAGAGTAGGGTTCGGCGGGCGTACTGAAAGGGTTGTTTTGTGGAAGTGAAAGTTTTTACGCTGGAGCGGTAATTCAGCGGGCGTACTGTAAGGGGAGTTTCGTGGGAGTGAAAGTTTTTACGCTGGAGCGGTAATACGCTCCGCTCTCATGCGTAGGTCTGGATCAGGCCCAATGTCATGGAGGGCACATTTGGATTTAACCATACATGTAGGATCGTTTTGCGAGTTTCCGCACTTAGGGGCTGATTCAAAGATGCGATTGCGAAAAGATCGCAAATATACGCACCTTAGCTAAGATCTTACCATGTTCCAGCCCACTGCATAAACAGTCACTCCCCTTGCAAACAGCGGTGGATCTTAAACTTAGACCACCATTGACTAACCCTAACTCTGCGCTGTCATTTAAGATCTTAAGTGACGTAGTAGCGTTTATTTAAGATCCTAAGTGTCAGCCCATGCCCACTTTCCCTCATTTTCCTGCCTCCCCCGCCCATTTCCATGCAAATCCTTAAGATTTTAAACTTTCACAGCACTTAAGATCCTAAGTGCTTGCGATCGATTCAAACTTACGCTCTTAGCGAATTTACGCTCCTAACCACTACGTAGACGGCATTGCACTATTACTACGCATGCGCAGTAATGCAAATTTTATAATATCCTAAATATACGCTCCTAAGTTCCGTGGAAATCGTATCTCTGAATCAGCCCCTTAGAGCCAAAGCTCATTTCCGACCTCCCCGGAATACCCTTTGGTTTTTAGGCAGTATACCCAACACAGCCCATTGAGGATCAAATGGAATATAATTAACAAAATTTCCCATTGCATACGCCCGCACCTCCAGCCAAAATCTGCACACTATTGGGCATTGCTATAGGCAATGATAAATGTCTGCATTTGGGGCCTGACATCGCCAACATAGATGCGATTTTGTCAACTCCATGTTATATCTCTTCAATAGAGAAAGATATGTAAGATGAAATATATTTAGAAACATTTCGACGTATATACTAGCTGGTAACAGTTTGCATGAGGATTCTAGAGCTTTGAGTAGAATATCTATGTTTAAATCTGGGAACACTGCCAACCATTTAGCTAATCCTGACTTACTAGCGGAATGGTCTACCTCTTCTCTCAGCAAGGTGTAGTGCAGCGATAGAGCTCTTTTCGTAGGCGGTGGGCGTAGCAACACGTTATCCAATGTATTATTCCAATCTAAATCATCAAATTCTCTTATCACTTGACTAATGTAGTGTTTTGCTTGTAAGTATGCCATAGGGAAAGCTTGAAGACAAGCATATTTCTCTGCAGCTTCTTGGAAAGTTAGAGTTCTCTTTCTCTCTCTATTTACTAACTGTCCGATTGAACTCACTCCACCCAACTGCCAGATGTTGAAGGGGTAGTGAAATTCAGGATTCCGGAGGAATGAAAGGTGTATAGTATAATGTGAATTAAGATTAAATTGTTTCTGATCAAGTGCCAAATTTTTTTAGAGTTCCATAATAATGGGTTTGATTTAACATTCAGGGTGATCTCCTGGTCCCCACAGTGCAAGAAAGCTTGCAAACTTAGTCCCTCCAAAAAGCTCTCCTCCACCCGAATGTTGGTATATGTGTCTTTATAGGCTAACCAGTCTCTTAAATATCTTAAATGGGCTGCGTGACTATATTTTACAATATCTGGAAAGTTAATACCCCCATTTTTTTTTGTTTGTTGAAGTTTTATGAGACTTATTCTAGCTCTCTTGCCCTTCCATATAAAATGTTGAAAAAGGAAATTTATTTGTTTTGCATCTTTTTTAGTCAATAAAAGGGGCAGAGATTGGAGAATATATAGAAGTCTAGGGAATGAAACCATTTTTATAAGGTTTGCTCTACCAGTATACAATAATGGGAGATTTTTCCAACCCTCCAGTTCTTTTCCCAATGAAATAATAGCGGTAGTTAAATACAATGAGTATAATTTGGAGGGTAGTTTAGGAATCTGAACTCCTAGATAAGTGTAGTGAGATTTAGCCCACTGACTTGATATGGCCCCACGTTGGAATATGACAATGTGGTGTTAAAGACAGAGCTACTGATTTATCTTTGTTAATACGGAATCCTGAAATATCTCCATAATTATCTAATTTATCTAAGATTGGTTGGACTGACTTTCTCAGATTGTTGATATATAAAAGAAGGTGATCCGCGAAAGCGGTAATCTTCACTGTGCTAGTGCCAATTTGGATACCTTCAAAATCTTTCCAATTTTCCAATATTCTGAGTAAAGGGTCAAGGGCCAAGTTCAACAGTAATGGGGAAAGAGGACACCCCTGTCTCGTTCCTCTATGTAGAAAAATCGGTGGGCTTTTGAGACCATTGACCAGGAGGGAGGTATGTGGGGTTTCATAAAGTGTTGATATTAAAATTACTACAATTATTACAAAATTTGTCCCAAAGCCCCTAATCTCTAATATCTTGAACAAGTGTGGCCATAGCACCGTGTCAAAAGCCTTATTTGTGTCTAGGATAAGTAGCATATTTTGACTGTGAGGAGATTGATATGAATGTGTTACCGCTGCCAAGACTGTACGAATCGCCTTAACAGATTGCCGTCCAGTTGTGAATCCCAATTGATGCTTTGTTAAGATGGAAGGAACTGTGGACGATACAATTGCACCAATTGAGGATCTTTCCCTGGCTTGGGTAACACAATAGTTAAGGCTTCATTAAAAGATGGATCGCCCCCAGCTTGTTTAAGAAGAGCATTAAACATATCTGCCAGAATTGGGGACACATGGCCACTAAGTAATTTATAATAGCTGGCAGAAAAACCATCTGGTCCTGGCGTTTTATATAACTTTCATTCTTTTATAACAGCTTTAATTTCCTCAATGGTTATGTCTCCTTCTAAACTCTCTCTCTGATCATTAGTCAATTTCGGCAATTTGATCTCTTTAAGCAATTGAGTCTGCAGAGATTGGTCAATTGGTTTATTCTGATACAATTCACTATAATATTTTTTTAATTGTTCTAGTATTTCTGAGGATCTAATACTAAGCCCTCCATCAGCTTCACGTTTTATGGCCACTATATGAGATCTTAGTCTGCGTGGTTTAGACATTCTCGCCAGCAATCTGCCCGCTTTGTTTCCCCAGCGATAATATTGTTGCCTGATGTATTCACAACTACGTATCGCTTGGGTAGTTAAAAATGTATCAAAATTTTTGCAGGCTTGATCATAGGTTTGAAAGTTTAGTTCTGTAGGGTTATCAATGTAGCATCTAAAAGCAGCTGTCACTACCTGTGTCATATTATCTTTCAGTATTTTTGCCTGTTGTCGATTTCTTACCATATAGCTGATAATGCGACCTCTCAGCACAACTTTTGACGTATGCCAAAACAGGGATGGTGAATCAAGGTGCTCAACATTATCGTCCATATATTCCCCACACCACCCATTAAGATTAAGGTGAAAATCTTCACTATTAGCCAGGTGTTCAGGGAAGCGCCATATCCGAGCAAACTCCTGGGGGAACGGGAAAGTTATATCCAAAGAAACCGGTGCATGGTCAGAAACAAAGATGCCATATATAGTGGCTGTAATTATATTTGAGATGATGGAGTCTTCAATTAATCTAAAGTCTATCCTTGAGAGAGAGCGATGCACTCCTTAACAAAACGTATATGATTTGTCCATAGGGTTTAGGACTCGCCAATGATCTACCAGTTGCAGATCTGTTTTTACAGAAGCCACATGACGCCAGGAACAATAAATAGACAGGGGCATTGGTGGTGATTTATCTAAGCTAGGATCTTCAACGATATTAAAATCTCCTCCCATTATCAACGGAAAATTATGTCTTTGGTTTAAAACAAAAGTTCAATTTTTAAAGAATTCTCCATTTTGTGTGTTAGGTGCATAAACATTCACTAACGTGTATTTAGCCTGTCTGATTGTGATATCTTGTATTAAAAAACGTCCCTCCCGGTCAATGATCCCATCCCCCAACTCATACTGTAAGTCCTTATGTAGCAAAATCGCCACACCTCTAGTCTTATTATGATATGAAGCTGAAATACAATTTTTAATCCATGGGGCTTTTAAGGCTGGGGAATCTTTATTTATCCAATGTGTTTCCTGCAAATATACAATATCCGGATTTAGTTTTTTTAAGTGTTGTGTAACCTTTTTCCTTTTCACTGTTGAGTTGAGACCACCCGCATTCCAGGAGACCACCCTGAACCCCGACTTAATCAATGTGTTTGTGGAGTTATGTGGCTGTGTCGGGGCAGTCATCCTACCTCCTTCCAGTGGAAGTTTTGCCCGATACCTTGCCTTAGGGAAGTTTGACGCTTTTGGTATCTGCTTCTGGTAATGATGATCAGCCACCTATCTCTAATTAATAAAAAATCAACAACAGTTATAGCATAACATTTTTCTTTTAGCATTGTGAACAAATTAGCATCATGTGCGCACCAACAAATTTTCAACATTTTCCTTTCCAAAAAAAAAGAGAATGCACTCCCCTTAAAGATGTGGATCCAAAATTTTGAACAAATTATGTCTATTAATAACCATGTAAACAGAACTTCAAACATCTTAGTATACTTTTGTTATGTTCCTATAATAGCAACAATAAGGGAGGACGGAGAAAAAAGACAGTATGTAATTCAAACATATAAGACATTAAAGAAGAAGCTATAATGTTTAACCTGTAACAATCACTGCTAATCAGCTTCCTGTCTATCTGGAGCGACAGGATGATAATTTATAAAGGCTTTAGCTTCAGCAGGATCAGTGAAGAGGTGTGTACGACCATTTATAATAATTCTCAACTTTGCCGGGTATAGAAGGGCAAATTTGCGTTTTTGAATGAATAAAGTCTGAAAATGCTTTCCTTTTGTTAGCCACCAGAACCAAAAAGTCTTGGAACACTAAAATCTTAGACCCTTCTACTACTAATTACTGGGATTTTCTATAGGAAGAGAGTGGTAATTCCTTGGTTCTAAAGTCAAAGAACTTCGCAATAATCGGACGCGGGCGTGCCCCTCTCTCCTCACATTCTGGCCCAATCTGGTGTGCTCGCTCTATCTTAACAGTGTTGTTATCTATATTAATTCACAATTCTTTGGGTAGGGAAGTATTGAGGAAATGTAGTAATTGATCTCCCTTAACGTTTTCAGATGTGCCTATAAAGCGAAGATTATTTCGCCTATGCCTGTTTTCAAGGTCATCTAATTTTTCTTCCATTGTTTGAATAGTTCTAGCTTGTGCATCAATGGTAGACTGCATGCTATGACACTGATCTTCCATATATCGCTGGAGCGTTGCTCCAACGTTGTGAGTCTACTAGTATTAGTTTCAATCTTTGCCAATGAGGCATCAAACATAGTTTGTATCCATTCTAGTTTTTTATCTATCTGCGGCATAATACAATTGGATAACTCTCTAGCCATAATAGTCAGAGATTCTTGTGAGAGTGCTAGATTGTCAGGCAACTGTACCTCAGGTGTAGAGGGAATATCAGGTGTTTTTTTAGTGGGCGAACTTGGGATAGATTTGGATCCAGCATGTCTAGATCTATTAGGTTTGGCAGATGTCGACGATGTTTGAGCGCTTTTGGATGGCATATTTTCAAGAAATTTGTGCATGCCCAATA
>WWET01000021.1:1685471-1706777 GCA_011038615.1 Limnodynastes dumerilii
GGTCTGTTTATTTTAGTAATGCTTAGCTCTCCTGCTCTAGAGTGATCGTATCAACACACTAATTTAAAATAAGTCTCCTTTAGACAAAAGATGGTCTTCTTCCTCCCTCACTTACACATCATTTGAATACTACATAACAACTAGTGTTAGATCTTGCATACCTGGGGAAAGTAGAACAAAACAAATTAACGCACAAAACCAAATCCTACCACCGCTTCTAGTTAATCCAACAGGACTATTATTTAGTATCAGAGCTACAATCAGTTCAGTCAATCAGGAGGTGATGTGGGCACCAACGTTGGTGTATCTGAGAAAGTTTTATTTGATTTCTCTTTATCATGTAGAGTTGTCTGTTATTTCTTTACTCTTCTGTGTTTTGACACTTGGGCGTCTTCTGAAAGATAAGCTGCAGCTTTTAGGGAACAATTGTATTTTGAGTTTACAAATTGTTGTAGTCTTTATGAGGTGAGAAAATCACAAAGGTGTTTAAATGATGTCCTCTATCTAGGCAAAACACTGGCCACAAGAGGGCACACCGTAGTTGTATCTGTGGAGTATAGTCTCTATTCTCATATATATGAAGAACAATCTCCCTTGTGGCAGATGGGTGTATTTGATTTGTCAACCAAGTATAATGAGTGATGAGTTTATTGGAATATAGTAGTTTTAGTATAAGTTGAAGTAAGAGTGTATCAGGTTATCTTGATTTACTCACTGTTGTTTAAATTCAGATAGCCACAACTATCCAGATGATCTCACATAAACCTTGTGGTTGTTGCTCTCAGGGAATAAGGTTGCCACCACTTTTTCTATCTTTCTCTAAATTTGGCAGGCCACGTTAGGAAAATGGCTTCTCTTTAGTCACAGGTTATACTTATTATATACACAGGCGCTCTGCAGCCCATGTTTAGTTATAGGATCAATGCACACGGATATAATCGCAAGCGGAACCTTTATATGGGGGGTAATCAATTTAATAGCTCACGTGAACTCTGATGGTCCTGATTGGAACCCACAATAATACTGTCAATAGTGGTAAGGGAGCTAAAATGGCGCTGACTGCTGTTTACCGGCCAGTTTTCACGCCACTTCTGTTTCACCCTTCTACCTTGCGTCCAGGCATGCAAAATGTCCTCTATCCGTCTCCCAGGTTCTGTTTATTAATGTCAAGGTTTTAAGCGGTACCTTGCAATCTCCAGGTGTCGCCTCTGCTCCAAACTGCTCAGATTGGGTTGCTGTAGGTATGAGACTCCGCTTCCAAGGCTGTGGTGACCCGAAGACAATGCTGGTTTTGCCAACCGAGCCCTCAAGCATGTAGATGTAGGTAAGTCTCTGGACTTCCACCACCTGGGTTGTACTGTTATGTGGCGCGGTATTTCCCCACGTGTCTCACCAGTAATGGTGGTTCTGGACTAGGCGTTGGAGCTCTCCGGAGCAGATACCAGACCCCCAGCAACTTTGATTATATATATTTTTGTCCGTTTGTGAAGTGTAGAGCCACTAGACCTTTCAGGTATGCACTTTTTTTCTTTCAGTACCCGCACTTCTAATCACAAGATGGCGGGCGGGCATCTCGCGGACCTCGATTTCAGGTCAGACTCCGGGGAAATAACAAAACTCCGCTTTATCAAAGAGAGCTCCCCTACTTCTAACAGTCAAAAGGTACCTCCAAAAGGCAAAGATCTGTAGAATCTTCCAGGGTTAAGCCTCAATTAATAGCGCTGTAGTGCAGCTGGATTAAAACGCGGCCATACAGGATGCGCCGCCCACTGGAAGTGGTATATATGTTTTTAATGCCATTAGACCTTTAACTATAGAAGACATTTCTATTTGCATTAATTCAAATATTTGTAATTGAAAAAAAATTTTTTTATTAAAACATAAACATAATGCACTTCATAAAAAGTTGATAACAATGACTTTTTAAAAATTTGGTTAGAGAAATAAGAATATTAAACTGTTTTCAAAATGTAAACATCATTGTAAAAAAGTATATAAATAAAAATTTTCATACATTACACAGGTTGCTCGTTGCTCCAAGGAACGTTAAGGATTAAACTTAAAATGTGGCATTATTTAATTAAAACACAATCACTAATTTAATTTAATAGTCAGATAATAGTGTAGAGATGAATGCAAAGAAGTTTTTAGTTTTAAATCAACATTTGAGTTTAGTTGCGGATAAGTGAATGCTGATTAACTTTAAGTACCTAGATTGCCTCTGTGTGCTTCACAATAAGGAAACACATCCGCACTTAATTCCACGCACCTAGAGAACTGTCCGGACGTGGCAGTCCTGAGACTGGGGGCGTGGTTAACTTCAATGTGTAGTATCTCTGAATCACTCTTATGTATCTCCTCCGTGCGTATATTTAGGTACAACGGCAATTCCACATGGACTTTAATCTTAAGTCTGAATCAGATCCAAAGAACTCAGAATGACTGAATAAAGAATAACCAGTAGAAAGAATACCCAAACCCAAAAAATAAATTATAAAAAATCACCAACACATAAAAGCATATAAAATGCCCTAGAATAAAAAGAATCCCAGAATAAACTGTAATATAAAACTCAGTAGTAAAATCCTCAAAGTTTACACAGTGTTATGAACTAGCTCAGACTGATGGTATGCTTTAGGCTCCTAGCAGGTCTCGTATCTGGCAGGAAAATCCTATGATCAATAGAGGATGGAAAAACAGAACCCCAGAGGGCAATGGAGGAGACCCAAACAGGCGTAGGTCAGAAAGCCACTAACTGGTGATGACCCAAAGATAGCGACTGGGAAATAGGTAGAATGTGTAGGTAGAACAAAGCAGGTGTGCCAGATGAAAAAACACCAGAAAAATAAGTGTTACCACAGGATGGAATGGAAACTAGGATAGACAGAGCAACCAACATTAACCAACACCTGGGAGGTACAAATGGACAGTGCAGCACACAGACTAGCCAGATGACAAGTCTAGGGAATTACTCAAAGGAAAACAGACAAGAGCACATGCACCACATAAAATCAGGGAAAAACACGTGCTCTCACAACCAAACACAGGGAGAACCGAACCAACTCCATGATTAGAAGCATGATAAGGGCTACAGGTTATTTAAAGGGGAGCCTGCCCAATCACTGTGGGAAAAGACTTGCAATATCCTACTATTGGGCAGCGTCCTGGTCTCCTAGCAACAACAGCAATTCAAATCTGAATTATGGTCCTCACTGTCAGAAAACCCAGAGCAGGTAATGGTTACAAACAAAACTGTACAGCCATATCATTGAGCGCTACAGCACTGTTTGTAAACATTATAATTAATTTTAAAATAAAAATCAAACAAATAAAAAAAAAACTGTGTGGTCTCACAGCACATTGTAACCAGCATTAGTGCTTTAAAGCCTACTGCAAATAGGGGAGGATGAACTACATTGATGTAGTGTTGCAACTGTATGGTCCAAAACACTTTACTACCATACAGTCTCTGATATGTGACTCCCCCTTGCTGTATAGCTATTAGCCCTCAGGGTTCCCATTATGTTTTTCTTTCTTTGTTTTAATTGAATAATAAATAATATACAGATATGAAACATTAGGTAACAAATAAGGAAAATAGAGACTGATTAGGCTGAACACCTGATAAGTATACAATAAAAACAGTGAACTATTTTCTCAGTGCCTAGCAGCAAAGCCACCATTATATTTTTCAAGGAAATTCAAGGAATGCTGTGGGTTCAAACCCCTTTTAGAATGTTCCTTTGTTCACATAACTTTAATTTTTGGGTGGTGGGACCCACATACTGGAGGTAAAGAGGGCATTCTAAAAACGGGATTCTTAGTTAACCAGATATAACATATATATTATGTAAATTGCTATTAGAGTAGACTAATTTATTGACATTTTTATAAACAATTTGAAAAACATCAATAGATTTAAGACTAAGAATTGCTTAGTATATTTGTTGGTAAACTTGAATTTGAAAAGTGTTTAGATTTAAGAAGTCATCAATCTCCTCTGATAGCATCTCTGAGCCCCTGCAAACATTAAAGTGATCATCACTCAAACATACACAGAGCATTAGATTCACCCAACATGGTTTCCATACATATGTTCTGTCTCAAATTAACCTATAAAGGGGTTCACAAAATTCAGGGTAAATCTAGTTCCCATTACAGAAAGATATTATAGTACTAGTAACTCACCCACTAGACTAAGGCATATAATAATTTTAGCTTCTTCTCTCCATCAAAGAGGAATAAAAAGCAAACAGCTGTTTTCCTATGTTTTTAATGTCAGTTATCGCATGGTATGAACCTCTGCATATGTAACTGTGTATCTAGGCCAATATATTTTATGTATTATATAAAAAAAAAGTAGCAGAAAAAAATGTTGGTCTAAATCCTTGTCACCTGTGTGTAAGGTATTAAAGACTGCAGGATAAATTTACACTTCTAAGTGGAGGTGTTTCCCATAGAAACCAATCAGATTTTAGTAATAATTTCTTTTTAGACTACACAAGATATAGAATAGCTAGAATCTGACTGCTTATTATTGCATCACATACACTTCAATGTTAGAGCATATTTCAGTTACTCCTTCAACATATAGCCAGTAACCATATCTGTACATTCCTCACTTTAATGTGCTGTGAATAACTGGAACAAGCTAGCTGTGAAATTCTATTTTTATTACATTGGTGAACTATCTACCAGCACCCCCCCAGATGCCAGCGTCACTATATATATATGTAAAACTGCATATATTTAGATATATTTTTCACAGGCTTAGAGTTGTATCTTTAACAAATGTGCTCATAAAATTAATAACCAACATCATGAGATATATGTAGATATGTAACCTAACAGTATTTTGTATGCCTATCAAACTGTCACATAAAATTATTCATTATGAGAAAGAAATGCTTTACCTTACAGAGTAACTGTGCAATGTGACTCATCTCTTTAAGACTTCCTTCGATATTTCTACAGCAATGCATTTATTAATCAGTTAATACAGTACACTTCCATTTCCATTTTTGCATACTAATATATATATATAGTCCCTTTAGGACAATAGGAAAAGGTTGGATATGATAGTGCACACTCTCTTGGCACTGTAATTAAACTATTATTATCTAGAAAACCTTTGTTTAACAACTTTTTTGAACATAGGAGATTGCATAACAAAGAAGCTGGCAGAACGAAGGGGCGCCACAGAGCACAGCCAAGTGCTATCTTCAGATCCCTAATATACTAGTATTACATTTGGCATAATATTAGGGGTCTGGAATGGCACACTATATAATGTACAAATGGAGAAAATCATGGGTCTGAGAATGACACATATAATATATGTGGTGCATATTAGGGGAATGCCACAGTAGATACTGTATATAGTGTGCCATTCCCAAACTTTAAAATAAAAAATAAATTATAGTATGTGTCACTACCAGACCCATATACAGGTCAGATTTACTAAGCTGTGGGAAATAATAAGAGATGTTGCCCATAGCAACCAATCATATTGGTTACATACTAGAAAATGTCAGCTAGAATCTGACTGGTTGCCACTTTTCCTTTACCGCAGCTTAGTAAATGTGGCCCCACATGTTCTTTATATAGTGTGCCATGTCCATAGGTGTGTAATGTAAGGGTGACAGAAAGGGGTATGTGTAATGGAGAGGGAGTAGGGAGAGAGATATGTAATGTAAATGGGACAGGGAGGGAGATGTGAAATTGTAAGGGGGAAGGGGAGGGACCATATGTATGGAGGGGTTTTAGGGAAAATTAAGTGTATTGGAGAGTGGGAACAAGAATATAGATATCTTATGAGGGGGGAGAGACTGAAAGACAGATGTGTAACAGAGGAAAGAAACTATGTAATGGGGTAGTGGGAGGAGATGTGTAATTGCGGCTATCTTAATTTTCTTCACAGATTATCAGTGCAGTAAGAATCAATGTGAGGCACAATAATCATATTTACTTAAGTACAACACTTCCTTTTAGCCAGCAAATGTTTGGGAACATGGTCACTCCATTACTTGGAACACTACATTACAGGAGGATGGGGTTGGGATGCTCCATAGCATATACTTGCCCCGGGTTCCATTAATCCATGCTACATCTCTGTGTATACAATGTATAGCTATATTCTAGCAGGTGTGCCTCATGCACACATGAAGGATTGAGTGTTCACACCTGTATCTTTTATACATGCTACAATGCCACATGCATGGGAAAATGCTTGCTGATGGCGTTTCATAAACCAAGCACAAACGTACTGAAGATGTAGATGCATCTGATGTCCTCTAATTTCCTGAGTAATTTACACCCATAGTTTGACTAACTTTGCATCAGCTCCATAGTGCAAAAATGTTTTTGTTGATTTGGAACATCTCTATTCCAAACTAAATATAGAAATATTTAACAACTGACACAATATTATTTCATGCACAACAATAAAATAAAGCACATTTTTATGTACAATATCTTAAAATTCATAAAATGTCATCATAACAGTATTTGTCAACATGTTTCTTTTTGATATGCAGATTCCAAAGGAGCAGAATGTTCTTTTATTCCCTGCAATAGCTTGACTTCATTTGTAATTTTTTCAGACTTAAAAAAATGAAAAACTTAATATTGACAGTATTTAAAAAATGTAAACATATTGATGACGATAGAGGTATATAGAAACCATTTTAGTGCATGTAACAATATGGATAATGCACTGTATTTCATAAACAGAACTTAAATTAAGTATCATCATCATTAATGAACACAATTGTAAAACAGCCACTAGCAATTAGTTTGGGTTTACTGCATGTTACTGATGATATATACCTGCTTTTCTTGTGAATAACTTTATGATGTTATATTTGGAATTATTATATGCTTGATAGGACAAAATGGGTTGATGCTGATTTTTTGGGCTTTAATACAAACTACTGATATTCTGGTAAATTACATATTGAAGTGCATCTGTTTTTAGTTTTGGATTTGAGAATAATAGGATCCCATACAAGTCAGTTAATGCATAATGCCTTATGGTAAGAATAAGAGTTATTGCATGCAAGTTTGAATGTTTTAATTATAACTAAAATATGAACTAATAACATCCTTTTTTTTTGTTAAACATCTGCAGAAGGTAAGGTCAAATGCAGTCAACAATTGTATTCATGTCATTTAAATCCAAAAGGGACACTTTTACTTTCCTATGGTATGTAAATCTAGTAAAACAAATTTTCTGTTCTTACAAATACTGCTTAACATGGCACAACCCACTGTCTTGACAAAGCCCATGTTAACAAATCGAGGCAAAACACAATTTTTCTTCATTCAGATCTCAGTTCTATAAGAGAGGCTGCCATAATTCAGCACCAAATTCAGATCTGTAATCGAGGCAAAACGCATTTTTCACAAAAAAATTTGGATCTTTCGAGCCTTGTATTTCCTGCTTCCTGTCTGTCACAGGAAGTATCACATGACGGTGATCAGCCAATCATAGAGGACTGAACATAAAGGCAAACTTGTGGAGACTTTTTTTTGGTAAACAACTACAACTTTATTGAGCTGAATTGAAAAACTGAACAGAATGCCTGGGATGAGTGATATCAAGGGTGCAACTATAGTGGGTGCTAGAGATGCGGTTGCTATGGGGCAACCATCCCCCTGCACTCACCTTTAATATATATATATATACATACAGACACTCTATGGATGTTAGCAACACTGTATGAAAGGTACACTTAGTTAAATTTTAAAGTAATTAGCATAATTACAGAACATTACAGAAATATTATAAATAATGGGATAAATTTTCTTTCAGAAGCTAAATAGAATAGCACAAATCTATTGTTGTTTCCCATGAATACGGGAGTAGCATTATTAGTGTTGTTTTCAAGTGTTAATTTAAAGATGTGTATTAACAATAGGCCGGATCTAAAATTGCGCTTAAATTCCATACATTGGCCTCTGTAACAGAGGCTAATATATGGAATTTGAGATCCAGAATTCTGTACAAACGAGGGAAGTGCACACCCCTCACACATACGGGCCTTCCATATGCAGAACTCCAGCTTAAGTCTCCATATGCGGAAGGGCTGCGTATGGAATTGTGGTCAGGAAGGCCTTTGGAACATCCTTACTGTATGATTACCATTCTGTATTTCACCCAGTGGCCATGCTATGCAGAATTCCTTTGTGCTACGCATACGCAGTACAGACTGACAGGAGACTTAAGTATATAGCGTACGTAAAGTCGGGGTGACCCAGCTTGCTGGACCAAGCCTTAAACAATAGGAACCATATGAAGTTTACACAAGTGCTGTATTTATGCCATGTCAAACCATAATTGTTATTACTTTAATCATAATGATATGCTATGAAGTCACTTATATTAGTGCCTCTGCAAAAGGTTTTTCACCGGTAAAGCAGCCACCTCCATTCAGTGCATCAACAAACCGTCACCACAATTAAGTCTATCAATAGGCTTACATTACCAGCTGACAAATGGGGAATATAAGTCATTTTTTTTATTTATGAAAAAGGCAAAAGCAAATATATTGGAGACATCTTAGCTTTTTCTTAAATTTCTCAATAGGGACAGCAATTAAGAAAGATTGAATTGTGTCACAAAAGTTTTGTTTATTGCTGAAAGTGTGCTACTTTAATATATTCTCAAATAAGGAATAAGGTAAAAAAGGACTCATTCCTATATTATTCAAGTAATGATTTCAGTCTGTTTGCATCTGTCAGAAAAGTTAAAGGTCAAGAGAGTTCCATTAAATACCAAGGAAATCCTTTGCTAAAATGTTATGATAGTGTTGAACTGTGTGATAGGTAGAAAATACCAATTGCAATGTTTATTCCTCTTCAGGTTTAAAGTCTATTTGTGTTATTCAAACCCAAAGTAATGTTACTGTTATTGAGGAAAAAGTTCCTTGCTAATAAGGTATTCATAAAAAATACAGAGAAGTAATTTCTTTCATTACATATACTATAGTGTGTATAATGATAAAATAAATAAAAATGTTATTATTTTTTTGTACTTTTCAACTGTAATTCATTATGGAAATTTCTTGTAATACAGTATTAAAAGTCCAGTTTTATAAAAATGAAAAAATTGGACCTGTTCTATTAGATTCATAAATTTGTTGGGTTAACTTCTACATAACAGCTCTAGGACCATGTTTCAGTGTTGTGAGCACAGTAAAAGTTTGGCAAAGATTTTACCAAATTTAAACCTGGAGTTCTTGTTCCCAAATATTCCCCAGAAGAACCATATGACATAATCTGGGTTGGAAGAAACAAAGTACACCACTTTCCAGATTAGTCAAGTAAAGGGGTGTTGGGCAACATCAAGTACAGTTGTGCCCAGTTAAACCTTTCTCAAAAATAGGGAATAGTCTGCCATAAATAGGAGAGAATGCCAATTAGGCATAAATGACAGAAAACGCCTGCATGCTCAGGCACCCCATTGCCAGGCAGGAATGGGTTAAAGTGGTGTAGTTGTAGCCAATTAGAATAGAGCTGGGGGGTGGGGGCTATAGGTTATATATAGGGACTAAGTAGGAAGTGCAGCTCCTTCTGGAATTTTCTTCCCTCCCTCCCCTTTAGTTTTGTATTAACATGTGTTTTTCTTACAGTTGGGGCAGCAGTTTGGCGGTTTTGGTGGGGCGGTCAGCAAGTTATGGTGCTAAGCCCTGGGCTTGAGGTGTGGTTCAGGGGAGACACACCCCCTTTGAGCGAAACAAGGACACTAAAATTGCTGGCTAGTGTTCCCGGTTGCTTCGCAGATTACCCCCGGGGTGTGCAGGTATGACAGGGGTGTATGCTTACCTTGGCCATTTCCTCCAGAGCGCCGAGGGCAGGGGGTTCCTGCCCTCTGTTAGCCTTGCGCTTCTTGCTGCTGACCTCCCACCTTTATTGGTCGCCACTTTTACTTCATTTTAGTCATTCAATCAATTCATTCAATTAATAAACTCTGCCACCTTTTAAATTCCAAACGGTTGTTGTGTCGTTATTTCTATTCATGCATTATTTTGGGTGTCTGGTCAGGCATTGGTGGTTTAATGGTGTGAAATCCCATGCATTGCGGGCCCACCTGATGGGGAAAGTTAAATGGGGATTATGAAATCATTAAAAGTTTGTTTACTTGTCATTTAGCAGCTGCTGGCTTCTGGAAGGGATCAGACAATGGAGCTGACAACACTTACTCAATATCCTACACAGAGTGTATGACTTATCCTGTGAATTGAATGAGAGACATCACCTCCATTCTCTTATCTCTGCAGGAAGCCGACAGCTGCTAAATGGTAAGTAAACAAACTTTTAATGATTTACTAAGGGGCTACAATCTAGCTTTCCTGCCATGTTGCAAAAGAAGCATTAGGCAGGGAAAGCTGTATCTGGGCTGTAAAAGCTGTAACTGTAAAACTGGTTGTTTAAAATATTGTAATTTAAAGAAATTATAATGTTTTTAAAAGAAACTGAATTTGACATTTAAACATATACATACATATCTTATCTGAAATATGAGAAATTACAAATTACAGCCTTTTCTAAATCAATGTTTCAAAGGACATAATTAAGCACCTACAATCAAACAATGAAATACCTAAAGAATATAACTGAGGAAGTTGTATCAGTACCATGTATAATGACCATGCCATGCCCCCCCCTCCTTACAGAAAGTCAATGGCAGATTGCTGTTTATTATAGTGAACTTTAATACGTATAGGGTACAATTGCAATATATATATATATATATATATATAATTTCATATATATATATTCACGATAGGGGAAGAGATCCCCTGAAACGTTGGAAATAAAAGTTTGATCGGTTATTTACTAGTACAGTCTGGGAGTGCCTCAATTTACCTGTTTCTGTATTCATCACTTCCTGCTGTGCATCCCAGCAATTTAACTACTGGTTTCATGGAGTGCCATTTCCCAGTTTCACACACACACACATATATATATATATATATTACTTTCAAATGCTGTGTTTATCTAAAAGATATGTATTTATAACATTAATTATAGCTTTATAGGGTCATATAGTGGCTAGAACCTCTGTATTTCTTTACGCTTTGTATCAGCAGTAAAGTAGCATAATTACATATATTTTATTGATATTTGTTTCCCTGAAAGTCTATGTGCTACTAGTTGTGTTCTTGCATTATTGCTGGCTAAAACTGTGTACCAGCAGCAGGATTAATATTCCTGGTACTTATTCATTGAAATTCTGAAACTTTTTTCTATTTACACCTCTGATACCTTTGGCAGGGAAACAGTTTTTTTTGTGTAAGCTAGACTGGTTACAGTGATTTAAAATAAGGAGAGGAAAAGAGGTGGAAATATACAACAGATCCAAACCATGTTGAATTTCAGGGAGAGTAATTAATTTTGTTATTGACCTTGCACACAGATACTGAGCAGCTGTTATTTAGACTTGGGCTAGAAAACCACTTCTCAACTCTAATACTGCTTGCAAAAGATTACATTATCCTTCCTAGCAATTTAATATGGTTTTTCAAATGTCTTATTTAAAAACTCTGGATCTGGTCTCCAGTCATAACCAAATCATACATTTTGATTATTATACTCTCACCTGACAATTATTTTACTTATATTTGCTCAGCAATATTAATTTTGACAAAGTATGTGTCACAGATGTATCGCAATTCTGTCCCTATGTCAGTTAAAAAAGGTGGTACTAAATGATTAATTCTTCTATGTAGAAGAAGAACCTGGCTGTTCTATCAGAAACATTAAGATTGTGTTAACATCATACCAAGAAAAAAACAACACATAATGATCTTGGAGTAGCAACGGTTTCTGCTCATCAGGTAAATAAATGCTATTTTCGTACGTTAAAGCACACCCTTCTATAGCAATGAAGATTTCAAATGGAAAAGATTGAAGAAACTTGTCAATATCCCCATAGAAACATCGGCACATATGAAGATCCAAGAAACATAGCAAAAGCTTTGTTCAAGGATAGACAGGACATGAAGCCTTTTAATAAATTGACCATGGGCTCCCCTTTATACCTAGTTGGGAGGTTGCTATAATCTCAACAATGAAGCTAAGGATCATGAAACTGCAGCCAATAATCCCATGCAAAGCACATACTGCATAGCTGAAAAAGATAAGAATCAAGGTTTTAGTCAAATTACTTGCCATGCTGCATTATAAATAAATGATGTCAACTATCAATGGAGTGGTGTAAATCAGGGCCGCCATCAGGGGGGGACAGCCAGGACTACAGTCCCAGGCCCGCCATCATTACAGGGCCAATGCGCAGGGAAGAATTTTCCTGCGCAACGGCCAGATGGTAACCCAGGTATACGTGGCTCCGCCCACGTGATGGTCCCGATGATGTCACATAGGGGGTGGGGCCCGTGGGTGTGTCTCGGGCCCCAAAAATTGGGTGGCCCTGATGTAAATGGTAGTAATAAATATGTTATAAATATAAGGTAAGAGACTAAGAGGCCTATTTTTTTACTGAAGACTCCAAAAATATTTTTTTTTGCTTTAAAGTAAGAAAATATAGCTGGGATCACACTGGCTGTTTCTTCAATTTCCTCTGATCATTTCAAACGATTATACTCCAGATTTGAAGGCACAATTAACCTAGGGATGGTGCTGTACACACTGGGACCGCACGGATTCGCAATTATACGCACCTACGTTGCAAGGCAACACCCATGACACTCCCCTCGCATGGACGGATTTTTGGTGACTTACGCCTCTACGTGCGTCTTTACGTGCCTAAGTTGCTTAGGTACGTGCGCATATATAAGGCTGTTTAAATACCCACTTTCACGTAACTTTGCACGTACGGAAGACAACCTCCTCCATGCGTATGTCACAAAGTACGATTTAGAAATCCATGCCTAAATCCTACGTAACGCGTAAAAATAGTTAAAAAAAACTCTCACTGCGCTCTATCCTCTCCTCATTGATCTGCCAAGCTTGACACCTCGCATTTTGCCTTGCATTCCGTGTTTGCATCACTTTATTGTATTTTTGTGATATTTTTATATTTATATTGTATTTTATTATGAACTATGTTGTCCATCCCTACCCTGTATATCTGTACTGTACTTTGTTATATTTTGTATGGCTCTGCGGACACCTGGTGGTGCCTTATAAATAAACGATAATAAAAATAATAATACACACTACATTTTATTTTCTGGCTGATCAGATCTTTTTTTTCTATCATAACCCCCTGCTTCAGTATAAAATGTAATGCCCACAATCTGAACCTAAAGCAGGAAGCATAAAGGGAATCATTTAAAGAACTGTAATGGTAGGAAATCATTGATCACAGATTCTGTTTCACACAAATCTATAGTACAAACTGGTAAGATGTAGGTTTAAACCGTCGTTTATTGTGTGATCTTCACAGTAATCACCATATAATCCACCAGTTTATCTCTCTGTTTACATACAATGACAGGTAAAAGAAGAGACAAAAAGAAGAGACAAAATTTCTCCTCTGTTCATGCCATCTTGCTTTTCTTCCATCCCCAATGTTTCTCTATGGAAACAGAAGGGAAATGCTATTTATATAACTCCCGAAAGCACTAAAGTATAATCCTAATGCCAAATAAAAAAAATGGCAAAATGGAAATATTGGTGTCCTTGTAACCACACTCTGACACCTTGCCTGGCCAACTCTGCAAGGCAAGGTGTGTGAGGGGCAGAGGTCTGCAGGGAGGCATCACCAGGGTGAATCTAGCGGACGCCTGTCGTGCCCCCCTGGACCTGGGTTCTCTATGGCACCCATGGCATATGACCCAGTTTTCTCATACTAGTTACGCCCTTGGCTGTCACTGTCTTCTTCTTTAAGCATCTAGGGATATGAGAGCCTGGACACACATGTTCAGGCACAGAATGTATTACCACTGTTCACCAAGGATTTCCATGAGTAAAATATAGTTTATAAACTATATTTTACAAATGTAAATTGACTCCTAATAAAGTTATTTAAGAATGATTGCAAGTAATTACTGCTACACAGAGTTTATATGATAGTGAAACAAAGGTTTAATTTTCTAAATCATGTTTCTTTAGTTTGTTGAAAAAATTATGACAAAATAAAAATATATAATAACCAGAGTTGTGGTTGGTGATGACAAGTTTATTTGGGAGGAGTCCTAAATACAACATGCACAGGTTGAGGGACAACTTATATCAGTAAACAAACCAAAGTTAGAAAGAGTTAGGGAATATGAGATGTGGCCCCGGGTGGGGAACAATGGTACATTTTTTTATATGTTCATTCCTCATTTATCTCATCCTCACTAATACTCATATCCTATTCCCAATGGAATGCAGTATACTGGTTTAAGATACAGCTGTACAAAAGCTCACCCCTGAAATCACTCGGTCAAATTTCATTTATATGTTTAAGGTAATGTGATAATTGATACATGTCTCCTAATATAATGTCACTCAATGGGGATCTCAAGTGGTTAAATGATACACACAGTTGTCTGTTTAGTCAATAGTTTGCTGAGAACAATCAATAACCAGTTAAGATTTTGCATAAATCAACTTTTGTAAAGGGGTTAAGGAAATTTTACAGATTTGAAACTGATGGCCCAATACAAAGAATTCAATAACAATTAACTCCCATAACTCCCAACATGTCACAAGTCAGAAAACCAGAGTGTCTTTAAAGCATTCCTAAGAAGTATAACATTGAATGAATTGTTTTCCATATTCTAGAATTGTGATTCTCCTAACCACTATTGTTAGAGTACTAACCACATTTTAATGCTTCTCTACTTTCTTCTGGAAAAAAAACATCATTTCTTCTTAGGGGAATTATGCTGAAAGCAGCAGTTAATGATAATGAAACACTTTCACCATTTCCATATTAATTGTTTTCCTAACCCTTTTCACCCTTCTATATTGGTTTGTTTTTTGCATGTAATGTATTTGTGACTTTTACAAATTGCACAGTATACATTTTTAGAGAATTATAAATACTGGATATAATAGGTCTATCTGTCTGTCTGTCTGCCTGCCTGTCTGTCTGTCTGTCTGTCTGTCTATCTATCTATCTTATATTAATTTTAATGTTATAATGCAAAAAAATGTTTAGATAAAGATAAAATATTGTTTCTATAATATTACCATTTATATATTTACTAGAATGGACTCTGCTGTCTCTTTACCTAACAAATCATTGCCAGAGACAGACATAACTATTAACTGCAAACAGTGAAAAACAGGTGCAAGTGTACAGCTGGACGATCCGTAATGCCATGCGAGGGGTGCAAATGAATTGAAATGATTAGCATTCAGTGCAATATCTGTGCAAATAAAACACATATATTGCAAAACACTATCTTAATCTGTAGCTTAGAGTTGAACTAGGAAACAGCTCTTCTCAACTCTAATTCTGTATTTACAGTTTAAATTTGTTTTACCTAAAGCTCAACATGGTTTTTCCAAGGTTTGCATTTCCCCTTGTTCTTTCTGTTGCTTTCAAACTTCTTTGAGGTTATGATTAGCATTACGGATAGGATCCAGCCCCTCTGAGGTTATGATTAGCATTACGGATGGGATCCAGCCCCTCTGAGGTTATGATTAGCATTACGGATAGGATCCAGCCCCTCTGAGGTTTATGATAAGCATTACAGATGGGATCCAGCCCCCCTGAGGTTATGATTAGCATTACGGATGGGATACAGCCCCTCTGAGGTTTATGATAAGCATTACGGATAGGATCCAGCCCCCTTGAGGTTTATCTATTATGATAAGCATTACAGATGGGATCCAGCCCCTCTGAGGTTTCTGATAAGCATTACAGATGGGATCCAGCCCCTCCGAGGTTATGATTAGCATTACAGATGGGATCCAGCCCCTCTGAGGTTATGATTAGCATTACGGATGGGATCCAGCCCCCTTGAGGTTTATCTATTCTGATAAGCATTACGGATGGGATCCAGCCCCTCTGAGGTTTATCTATTATGATAAGCATTATGGATCAGATCCAGCCCCTTTGAGGTTTACCTATTATTATAAGCATAAGCAGTAAGGATAGGGGGGCTGATTCAGAGATCCATCGGCGATGGGATCGCAAATATACGCATCTAAGTGGCAGGTCGGAGCAGGTTACATCCCACTGAATAAACAGTCACTCCCCTTGCAAACAGCGGCCGGACCTAAAGTTAGACCTGCATTGCCTTGCCCGACCTAAAGTTAGACCTGCATTGACTTGCCCTATCTGGCCGCACTCACTTCCGACCTTATGTGTATTAGCTGCGTATATTTAGGGTCCTAAGTCTGTAAGCGCGCCCACTTTCCCTCATCTCAATGCCTCCCCCCGCCCATTTCTATGCAAATCTTTCGGTTCGTAGATTTCCGCTGGACTTAGGATCGCAATTGTTCCCGACCGATTCACAAGTCCGACTTTAAGGCATTTCCGACCCTATCTTCAACGTAGACGGCATTGCACTATTACTACGCATGCGCAGTTGATGCAAAATCGATCCGACCCTAAATATACGCACCTATCGTTAATATCGGATCTCTGAATCAGGCCCAGGATCCTTACAGGGCCGCCATCGGGGGGAGGGGGGGGGCTTGGTAGCTGGGACTACTGTCCTGGGCCCTCGAGCTGATGGGGCCCGCAGATACCTACCATGGGCTCTACAGAAGCAGGTATCGGCGGTAGCTAAACTTGCTGTTTAGAGGTGCACCTTCCCTGCGTACGGCCCGCTGGTAATGCAGTTTTGCAACAACCCCACCCTCATGTGACGTCACGGATGACGACGCGTAGGGAGCTTGCGTAGAAGATGTGCCCCAGGCCCCACAATATCTGGCGGCGGCCCTGGATCCAGACCTCCATATGTTGACCGAATTCCACCAACTGCTTGCATAATTCTGCTGAATATCTAGCAGTGCACATGCCAGATGTAATGCAATGGATGCCTCATGGCAGCATAACCCAGCTAAAGCTTGCACAAGAGAGGAGAGTTCTGTCATTCTTGTTCACTCCCCTCTACCATGCGAACTTGCCAGTCCTCCCTGCATAGAATGCATAGAGGTCTAGATCCGGTCCTATTGTAGTATGC
The DNA here is from genome assembly GCA_011038615.1 of Limnodynastes dumerilii. NCBI lineage: Eukaryota > Metazoa > Chordata > Amphibia > Anura > Limnodynastidae > Limnodynastes > Limnodynastes dumerilii. Next base: position 1,702,562 of record WWET01000021.1, read on the forward strand.
AATAAAGAACACTGACAAAAACTGTACATGAATCAAGGAGAAATTGTAAAGTATCACAAATTACACTAAAATATTTATATGCATACAGTATGAATAAGAATAATATTGAGGCCACTTGTTAAACTGTACCACTGGATATCAAAATCATGCTTATCATAATACTGTAGATTATCTAAATAATTTGTCCACAAATGTTAACATTAGATTTATTGTCCTCTATGGTGTATGTTGGCTGATACAGGGTTATTTTATTACAGGAATTACATAAGATTTTTTATATGATATTATGATATTTTGGATATCTACATATTTAAATCAATATGTTGTTATTTGACATTGCTGCATCATAATTAGAAGTGTTTAACCAGCACCTGTGTCACTGTGATAAACCCCATATATACTGACATACCGTCTAATGCAATAAGATGTAACTGATGTGTTTGTCAGCAAGGTATTATTCATTTCATTTGTTTTATGATTACAGTGTGACATTAAATACATCATAATTGGCAATAATTTATTATTGTGTAAGCTGCAAAGACAAGCAAAATGTAGGTTACATGCTTCATATTCAAACACATCTACTGCATGCCATTTATTGCCTTTTGAGACCTTTATAACACATATAGACGTCCTGCAGCAATCATGTGGACAAGTAGCTCCCTCTAGTGTTCTCAGCAATATTAATACACAAATTTCACCTAGACATAATTTAAAGAAGAGCCCCTTAGAACCTTAAAAACACAAAATCTGAATTAAAAGTCACAATTTTCAGTATGAAAGCCAGAAATGTCAAATAAATATTCATTAATCTTCTATAAGGAGTATCTTACTAAGCTGCCATGCAGTGGGTCAGCAGTGTAGAACAAAAATCAATATTCCTTCTTATTAACATGCAGCATCAGTGGGGACATGACATTGCTCATTAAACATCCATTCATTAAGCTACTATGCCCAGCAATGGATCCATTTTGTATGATTTTGCCACCTTAACTATGTAGATGCCATCTTTTGGTGGCAAGTCTCCTAAATTTGTATGAGAGTATGGTACAAAATTAAATGTAACTTTTTAGTTATTTTCAGCTTTAGAATTATTGTTTAGCTTAGGGGAAATCATTAGGCAAGTAAAATGTTTTTAAATCAATCTCCTGTCCCCATGGCAACTGAAAGAAAATTTTGGTTAAGGACATGGGCCACGACACTGCCACCTATGTGACGTTACCTATGTGCAACCTAGTATAACTGTCCAGCAGCAAGTATCAGTGGTAAGATACCAGCGATATCTGCTTTTGGAGAACTAAGGTGGGTCTCGGCGGGCCTCACTCTCTCTCTCTCTCTCTGTGGGCCCGGGACAAATGTTCCAGAAGTTCCCCCTGAAAGCAACCCTGCCTTTCCTCTGTGCAATGGTGATGAAGGGTAACTAACAAATCCTTTATCTACATGTGGTTGTGCTGGTAATTCGGTAGCAGGCATCAAGCACCCATGAGATTGACTGATTCTGTCAAAAGATTTTACTATGGCCAGAGCTATCATCAGAAATCTGTTAATGCAGGGCAGCATGGTGGCTCAGTGAGTAGCACTTGTGTCTCACAGCACTGAGGTCTTGAGTTCGATTCCTGGAGGCCCTTTCTGTGTTGAGTTTGTATGTTCTCCCTGTGTCTGCATGGGTTTCATGCTGGTAGGTTAATTGGATGCTGAATAAATTAACCCTAGTCTGTGTTAGGGAACTTAGAATGTAGCTACACTAGGACAGGGACTGATGTGAATGTGAAATTCTCTGTAAAGTGCAATGTAATCTGATATTGCTATATAAAATCCAGTTAATAAATAAAAATGCAGTTTGCTAAATAAATAACAATTCTATCATGTGGCTAATACATAAAACTGATCTCCAATTCTGCGGCTACAAAACATTTTAATGGCTAGTACTTTGCTGATATAACGTAGTTAGTGTATAAGTTAGTAGTTATTCTATAAACTGCCTGCTTTACTTATTGGGGACAGCTTGTCTCTGGTAGCCACAGTAACCCAGGAGATACATAACTTCTGATTACTGGACAAAGATGGTATACAGCAAAACCAAATAGATAAAGGTCAAAACTGAGAAACATACAATAGTTCAAATTCCAATTGAGCTCTGTTTTACAGAGGACAGGTTACAAATTGTAAGTACAATATCAACAAATCAATACATAACATAATGCTGATCTTTAGAACCTTAGTTGTTGCTGAGCTATATCTCCAATCCTATCTTGTCTTTTCCACATTGCTAATTCCTCTTGTGGACTGGGAGCTGTAGGTATTTCTGTCTGGAGAACAGAGCCCTGCACTGGAGAAAGCAGTGACTAAGAATAAACAGTATTAGGAAAACAGTTGTTCCATACATAGTTTCCATTACTCTCTTTAATATATGGAGCCCATAGTTATCATCATGATACATTATGCATCTATATAAAAAAATCACAAACAGCACAAAATAATATAGAAAAACAAAGTAATAACTATACTCTGGCCACTCTGAGATGCAGTTGCCGGTCCGGCCCGCCGGCTCTATTTTGAAAATGATACAGCCGCCAGTTAAATTGTAGCTGTATTAGTTTAGAAAAAAATTACATTGCATTTTGTAAATACAAGAAACGGTTACTTATAGCAAAAGACCTTATTTTGCCAAAGTACCTGCTCCTGGTAGAGAGATGTTCTCTCACACACATTGGGGAGAGAACAGGGACAAGCAGTGGTGGCCTATGGGGGAGAGTGCTGCAAAATTTTCAAGGTTAGGGTTAGGCTACTGGAAATGGAGGGTTAGGGTTACGCTGCAGGAGATGAAGGATTAAGGTTAGGCTACGGAAGATAGATGGTTAAGGTTACGCTAATAAAAGTGGAAGGTTAGGGTTAGGCTGCATGTGATAGAGGGTTGAGGTTATGATAATAGAAGAGGGGTGGGTTAGGGTGACTATTAAGGTAAGGGTTTGGGTTAGGGGAAAATCTTACCTGTTGCAGGAACACCATCCACATCTTGACTCGTTGCTACATGCAGGGATTCCTCTTTTACAGCAGTTGCAAAGAGAGAGCTGCCGCTGCTCCCCTATCGGTTAATGATTGTCTAAAATAGACACAGCATACCGGCAGACCACACCCGTTCACTCCCAAGTTGCTTATTTTATATACTATCACTGCAAGTCTTGAAGAGGTAATAAGCAGCAATACTGGAGATGAAATTGGGCTACGTGTATGCAATCTCCACTTATGCGCAATAGGGACATAGCTAGACTGATTTTACATATGTATCATGTCTAGAAGCTGTCCGGTTAGTTGCAGATCACATAATGTTCCACGTGATTGTTGTTTATTCTGCTGCTGCCATCTTAGCCAGACATTTCTATGTTGTATAGGATATCTAACTGACAACATATTGTTGAAAGGAGAAATCAGTATTACCATTTAATTGTCTGCCACTTGGCACTAATAATACATGGAGAAGGTATAACGAAATGTTTCTGAAATACAACAGTATTGTGTCCAGACCTTCCTACTACTGGTGACAGCACAATGATCATACGTGACTATGATATGGAAATAAGGTAGATTAATATTCATTTGTGTATTGTGTATTTGCATTATAGAAACTCCTGCAGGTCTATATGAGCAAAATACACACAGGCAGGTAAGAAACTACCCTAATTTTAAATATCTATGAAATAATGGAAAATGATATTATGTATGGCAATGTTTAGTGACAGGGTGATGCAATCGTGCATAAAAAACACATTTATCTCGGTGGAGCATCTAGTTCATCTGTCATCTGATTTCTATTTTTGGCTACCAATACCTATTTAAAATGTATCAGCTAATAAAAAGCACATTAAGATTCAGTGACCTTCTGTTTGCTCTAGTATATGGATTTATCATTTTTAGCGAGGATATTCTGATTATTTTATTATATGTGGCATTTCAATGCAGCACCAAAATGAATTTAACTGTGGATTTATGACGGAATCAAAAGTACATTTGTAATCCAAGCTTTACTGCCTGAATCATTGCAATTTTTTTTATGCTTTAAGAACTGTGAACTCCTCTGATTGCTACAGCAGAACACTGGCTGGAGAATTCATCAGAAAACTATCATTTTTACCAGCAAACATCTCCTTTCTACCTGTCACAGTAGAGGGAGTGGCTTCCTTGCCAGCTGTAGGGTGTTGTGACAAGTATATTGCCT
>WWET01000021.1:1715471-1725531 GCA_011038615.1 Limnodynastes dumerilii
TTGCGTATATGCGGTCTTTAAGACCGCATATACGCAATCTACATATAGAAAAGATACGTAGATTATTACGTTATAAATTTACTGCACAATGCGCAGTAGTCAAAAACGTTAAACTCCGGGCGACACATCTGTCTTATTTGCGTACGTTCTATTCCGAGTTGCAGAAAAACGCAACTCTGGATAGGATGTAAAGCGCACCCGCAATACTCTGGATCCGGTCCAGTATATTATTATAAAACTATAAATTAAATTATATTATTATTAGTATTATTATTATTATTATTATTATTATTATTATTATTATCACTTTCACTACCTAAATGATATATCTTACCAATTATAATTTTATTGTATATTTTTTAATGGGTGTGTTAAGATTACAAAAAACAGTTACAATGAATATTGATTAGCATGGCTTATTTTACTCTGTTCTATACTGCCCAGCTGAAATCTTATTGACATAATTGGTTGGATTTGTAAAGTGCCTGGTATTTAAGCATCTAAACATTTCTAAATAACGTTGCTTGCTAACAGCTGTCATTTTTGGAACTGCTGCATAAGATACTCATTGGAGACATAATATCAATTTACCTTGTGCCAACTGATAAAAGTGTAATCATTTGCAAACGGATTCTCCAAATTATGCTAAAATGGAGTTGTTGAACTGCAGTGTCGTGGGCAACTTCTATGCAACTAATTACAGTCTCAGCAGCAGTTTCACTAGAAAATGTTTAGAATTTTGGCATATGGTCTAATCGTATAAAAGATCCTTTACTTATAGTGTAATGGTTACTCAATGTCTTTCATTTTCACTTCACAAGACATTTGTTTGAGACAATTATAAGACTTCAATTATTTTGGTTAATGAAGCAAAAATAACAGATAATAGGCCTATAATATTATTAGTTTATTATTTATTACACTACAAACAATACAATGAAATGAAAATATAAAAGCAAAAGGCCAATAATCTCCAACTGCTCTTGTGCAATGGTATATGTAAATCGGATATGATCAATCTGATATAAATGCCTCTATCAAGAGAAAAGGGTCTCTTGATAAGTCCACAAAGTGTAAATATAGCAATCTGCGTGTTTAATGTTAATTACAAATCCCAGCTGCATTTTATAGCGAGAGTTGAAAAATTTGTATATTTCATTTTATAATTTTAAATCCACAATATAGTCTCAAAAATCTTTAACTTCAGTTGCTAGTTCTTCATAGAATATATATATAATAGATAGAATCTTTTAGAAAGGCTTGGAACAATGATTACCAAGACCCTTTGATCTCACTGGAATTCTCTTTTCTCAAGTTAATTTTGTAGACTGGGAAACCTTGATGTGTATTCCAATAAGTGCCTTAACTTATTAGTGAAGAAACCCATGGATTTTGGAAGGCCTTTAACCTTTTGTATAATTTAAAGATAGCCAAGAGAATAGCCAGGAATCCCAATAAAGCACTATTGTTTTAAGTACTCGGCACATATTATCAATAATATTTCCGCTGATGCAGCAAACATACACAAGAGCAGTTTTGATTCCCTTGACTCAAACAACATAATTCTGATATATTTGCTGCTAATCAGCTCTTATGGTGCAAGATTTGTTAGCACATTTTACATAAATCAAGTCAATTATGTCAGCAAAGCCATATTTATGCAGTTAAGTGTTATCAGCAGTTTAATCTCAATGTGCAATTGAGGGCTATTTATTCAAGCTGTAAAAAGTAGTAAATGAAAATAAAGTAATTTATCATAAGGGCATTACTTGTTTTAGAGAATGTATTAACTAAATCAAAATGTGATACAAAAAGATGAAAATGTAAATAAATTACATTTAAAAAATACAGCAGTCAAAGTACAAAACAGATACACATACCCTCCAACATGACCCATTCCATTAGGTACAAAATACTATGCTCCTCAGTTTCCAACTGTCAGTTACTATGGTAACATCCTTTATTGAAGAGAATAGTTTTTCAAAAATCATTTAAGTCATTTAACCATGTGAGTGTGACAGTTGGAAGCTCAGGTGTGGAGTATATTGTACCTAATGAAATAGATCACGTTGGAGGCTCTGGATGCATCTACAGATATGTTCTCTTTCACAGCAATCCAAAAGCAAGTGCAATGGAGTTCATTCATATGCATTAGGAAAATGGTAGTTATGCTCCATGTGAATGCATGACAATATGAATTTTATAGAAAGATAAATTAAATTAGTATTAAATAAAATTAAATGAAAAATAGATTTTTTTTATTTTATTTGTTAAAGCACATGTCATACAGTGCACATGCAAAATATCCATACATTTAGTGAAATCTGGGTATGGATCACCATAAATTTAAGCACATTTGTTCTGGGCGTGCACAATGGGCCTGATCCTGAGCTACGCCCGCAGTCGCTAGTACGGCGGCTGTAGCTCTAATGCGCATGCGCCGGGCAGATGTTGCCCGGCGTTACTATGGAAACGCCCGATCTACGAGCTATAAGGCATATGTTCCAGTAAGGATCAGGCCCAAATTGTAATATACCTTTAATTAGCTTAATATTTATTAATCTGGCAAATTCATAGGCCATTAGATATTTTTATCCAACACTGAAATACTGCATAAATACTTAACCCACTGCAAAAGCTATAAGAAGAGAAATATTAAAAGAAATAGCAGATCCTGTGATGCAACTGCCTATAGAATTTTTGCTATGTGTTTAACTGCAGCAGTTCTACTGATTAGCCAAGTACTTTACAATGTTACTCTGATACACATGTAAGGGCCGTATGCAGAGCTCTGGCCGCATTGCATATGTGGCCGGAGTTTTCCGATATGCATGCGCAGTAATTTTGTCACGTAATCTACGTTACTTGTTGCAACGTAGATTGCGTATACGCGGTCTTTAAGACGGCCCATACTGAGGGAAGAATGCTATAAGAGGCAAATTATTATTTTTATTTTACAGTTGTGCTCAGTGTGCCATACATGGTGGTAAATTGTATGCACAGCGGGCCCACCTGCTGGGGAAAGTTGAATAGGGCTTCTTAAAAATTAAAACTTTGTTTACTTACCAATTAGTAGCTATTGGATTTCTGCAGAAATAAGAAAATGGGCAAGATCCAGACTTAAGCACAACAGTGAATTTCCCCATGCTGCATGCATAAATTTGCCATATAGAACGCACTGCGCATGTGCACGGCAGATGTTACGCATCTTAACTCTGTTCGTACGCAACTTAATTACGTATGAAGGAGCGTGTTATTCCTACGCAGACAGAAAATATGCATTGTAGGTGGAGGAGGTCATTTAAAATATACAGTATGGGCTAGGTTAGGCAGGTATGTATGACAAGGCGATACGTACGACCAGAGATATACGCAAGGAAAAGTTAAGGTAGGGTTTTGAACTTGTAAATCAGCAAAATTGCATGCGTGTGAGGGTAATGGGAGGTCATTATACTCACTAGTATGTAACTACACTATGGGATCATACTTAAAGTGAACTTCAGTCTGGATCTGAAATCACCCATTTAATGTCCTAGAGAAAGACTGTATGGGCCAGATCCAGACTTAAGTTCACTTTAAGTATGATCGCGTAGCGTAAGTTATACACTAGTAAGTATAATGCACTCCCCCAGGCACTCCCATTGCATGTAATTTTGCCTAACCCAGCCCATACTGTACAATTTAAATGTCTCCCTCCTCCCACAATGCTTATTTTTAGCTTGCGTAGGGATGTCACGCCCCTTTGTACGTAGTTACGAACAAGTTACGTATAAACAGAGTTACGATGTGTAACATCTGCCGTGAGCGTTCCAACAGTCTAATTTACGCATGCAGCATATGTAAATATCTCTGTCATACTTAAGTCTGGATCTTTCCCCCTGACTCATCCTGTGAATTAAATGGGTAATGTCAGTTCCATTGTCTGTGGGAAGCCAGCAAGTGAAAATTGGTAAATAAACAAAGTTTTCATGATAATGGGCTGCGATCTAGCTTCCCTATCATGTCGTGATATGAGCATCTTGGCTGAGAAAACTTTATATGAGCCCAGCTGTATTTGAGAACTACATTGGAAACTACTATTGGAAACACGTTAACACGTTTCCTTACTACAACTCATATTAGGGTACTCTTACACAAAGCCAAACTAAGAACTAATGTAACCCTCCACTGAATACACAATAAGCAGAATAGGAAAAATATACACCAAGCTGACTAGCATTAACTTCCTTGAACATGTTCATAAATGAGACAACAACAGTGACAGAAATATAAATAATTCATGATAGTTGAGATTTTATTTGTAGAAAGAACTCTATGCTACACTATTTTCCATTACAAGAAAACAGGATTAGCAGTAGCCCTTAGTTCAACTGCACAACCCATTTGCCTGCACTGCAATTAATTCCATGCTTGCTTCATGGCTTCTGTACACAGCATACGTATTAACTAATTGTAAGACATCTGTGTGTGTGTGGATTTATATGGCTGACCTTTTAACCCTCCTTGCTATAGCTGCTCATATCATTTGTACTGACATATAAGTCAACATATTTAATGTAACTGTGCAGCCTGCTGTAAGGTCAGAAGCATGGCTTTGGACAAGGTTGTTGAAGAAAAAATGCTACACGGTCAGGGACAGGGTGACCCTCATTAGTATTTTAAATTATTATTTATTGAGAAAAAAACATTCATGAAATAAAATATATTTACATTTCTCACCTGAACCAGTACCTACACAATACCCACCACTCACATTTCCACCCCAAAACATTTTCTTCATATTGTGCTTCCTAATTCTACAGCCATGCACACATCTCCACTGTGTTCACAGTTAATAGCAAGGTCGGCACGTAAGAGCCTTCGTACATAAATATATATACGCATGACAGGGATCCAACAGAGAGATTCAGAGATACTACATAAATCAAGCAACCCACTCCCCAGTCACGGAAGTGCTACATATGGGTGGAACAAACCAGAAAGGCAATACGCATAGCCCTGCAGTGACCATCCGGACAACTTAAGAGAAGTAAAGGCAACCTTAACTTTTTCCGTGTGTATGGTTGCTTCTGAATGGACCACACACTTGTGCGTCACCCGTAACTCCAAAGGCATGCCTCCACTGTACATTAATAGTCCATGTGATGCACATTAATAGTCCATTAAGAGTCATGCCCCTCTGTGTACGCACAGAAACCTTGCCACACTGTGTATACATTCAGGGGCATAGGAACGAAAAAAGGCCAAGGACTACCAATTTGTCATTACCCTGACCTCACCTGAGGCTTTTGTGACTTCTCTGGGGCTCAAGGGGTTAATCCCAACAGCCACCTGGTCTGTTCTACAATGACTAATGCCCCTTCTCCCACCCCAAATATGACTTATTACTAATGAACTGCCACCACCAAGGTTATTCACAGGAGGTCTTAGGTTCTCCTATACCTAAGTCACACACAGTTATGCTTTACCAGAATTATCATCAACCCAGAATGACCTCTTCTGTTACCATTCAGTAGCGGTTAATAACCGAGCTGGTCTGACACGTGAAGCCGTAAGAACACAGAGACATGAACTTATTACTTGGTATTTAATAAGATAAGAATCTCAATGCTTAGGTACAAAAGAATAATAAAATGGACATACAACATGCAAAACAGTTTCTTATGAAATAAAAGGGGGAAACACAGAAAGACGCCAAAGCCTTCCCTGCCTGGGATTTAGCAGGTTACTTGGGAATATGGAACACTTCCTTACGTGCATAAGATCCCATTTTTTTGTACTGTATTTTAATTTTGCTTGGTACATGTATCGTATTCCTTATTCATGTTTTTATACCCTCTGTTCATTATTGTATTGAATTGTATATGTAACTATTGTCTTTGCTATTGCTTCTGTACGGCGCTGCGGATACTGTGTTGCGTCTTATAAATAAACGGTAATAATAATAATAATATAGGGCCTGAAGCCCTCTTTTCTTTTGTTTTGCATGTCATTTTTGACAGTTGTGACGGTGACTGTAGATATGCAAAGACTCCTATGTTAATTTTCGTCAGTGTTTCTGGGGCTGGCCAACCCCAGCTTAATTGTTTATTTTTCTATAAAAAATGTATTTATACATTATGGTATGTGCTGTAAATTTAAATTGCTATATCTCATTATTATTATTATTTTATTATTATTATTAACGTTTATTTATAAGGCGCAAAGCGGTATCCGCAGAGCTGTACAGAGACAATAGCAAAGCCAATAATTACATATACTATACAATAATTAACAGAGGGTATAAATACATGAAAAAGGAATACAATACATGTACAAAGCAAAAATTAAACACAGTACAAAAATAGCAAAACATTATGTAAGGAAAATAAAGGAGCAGTTGAATAAGGAGAGAGATAGACAGTAGAGAGAAAAAGGTGGGAAGAGATGATGACAGGGTAGAAGGATGATGACAGGAGGGAGAAGGACCCTGCTCAAAAAGCTGATATGCTAAGTGAGAGAGGGTGAACAGACAGGAGAAATCTTGGATGCGGTAGTGAGAAGTGGTTATAAGGTTAGAGTTGAGGCGTCATCACCAGCAGAGCGGAGTGGACGTGTGGATGGAGATAAGGGAGGAGAGGTAGGGTGCAGTGGAGGAGGAGAGAGTCTTGAAGGTTGTGGTGAGGAGCTTGAAGAGAATTCTGAAAGGGACAGGAAGCCAGTGTAGAGATTGAGAGAGAGGGGAGGTGAAGGCAGTGCGGTGGGAGAGGAAACTGAGTCTGGCTGCAGCATTTAGTATACATTGCAGGGGTGTAAGATGGACCAGAGGGAGGCCAGAGAGGAGAAAGTTGCAGTAGTCCAGACGGCAGATAACGAGAGAGTGAATGAGCGTTTTAGTAGTGTCTGCTGTAAAGAAGGGTCTGATGTGAGCAATGTTGAAAGCGGCAGGACAGTGAGAGGGCACGGATGTGGGGGATTAAGAGAGAGTAGTCCAGGATGACGCCACGTTTTGTCCATGTTAAGCTTGAGAAAACGCTTGGACATCCATGAGTAAATGGCTGAGAGGCAATCTGACACTTTTGACAGAATTTCAGGGGAGAGGTCAAGGGAGAGAAGATAGATTGGAGTGTCGTCAGCATAGAGGTGGTAGTGAAAGCCAAAGGAGCTCTTGAGGTCACCCAGAGAGGAGGTGTAGAGCGAGAACAGTTAGTTACTGGACGCACTGCATGAAATTCATGTTAAAAGTAAAGTGAATAGTTTTTCATCAATACAAGTTGCTTTTAAATATTTATGAAAGGAACACTTAGCATTTGTTTAATAAATCAATCAATCTGTATATTAAGGCTATATTAAAGAACATTTGGTAGTTATAACAATCTATATTTAAAAAAAAGTTCAGATAGTAGCATGAAGGATCTACTGCTACATTGGGAGGAGGGGGGGGGGGCATTACATGAACCTGCTCTGGGAGCCACGACTCTCTACAACACTTAAGGCAATCATTGTCTACCCTACGATCTGGCGACAATGAGACTGCTGCTAACGTTTTAAACCGTCCACAGGCCACAATTATTTGCTCTCTTGGTTGCATTGTCGTTCAACTTATAAGAACAGTCAATGGGAAGTATGGCTTCCCGGTCTCCTGTGTCTGCTTATTCTTACTGCAAATTGTGATAGCAATATGAGTGGGGATTCTAAGAAAGAGAGAAAAATGCGTTTGCAAGAAGAAAATGTACAGAACAAACATGAAGACAACTTTATTTTTGATAAACAGAAGTGACAACAGTTGATGAGTTCAAACAAAGCTTATCGCTTCATCCCCATTTTCACTTCATTCATCCTCATTCACCTTTGTTCAGAAGTTCACAGTCTTTGCCCCCCAACAAAAATCATGGGGTGGGGCAACTGCCCCCTCTGCCCCCCCCCCCGGTTCCTACACCCCTGTATACATTTAACGCCTCCGCATCTGGCATGCGTAACTTCGTGAATGCATGACCTGCTTGCAACATCTGAAACTGTTTGACTGTTTGAATTGCTACTGAAATATACTTTAACTCCAGATGACTATTCTAATCTCCAAACAAATTTGCTTAGCTTAAGCCTGAATTACCTTATGCAGACCCTCCAACTGTGCTTTTTTTTTTTTTTTACAATGCAGTTTTTTTTAAAGATCTGTACCCACTAAAAGGATTTATGATAAGGTGTAAAATGAGCATTTGTCCTCTTCTAAAACCACCTCCGAGTTTACGTTTCACAGTCATATACTAACTAAATGTTGGAGGGTATGTCTTATGCAACTGCCTTTACTTAAACACCACACACAGCAACACTTAAACAAACTTTGTTTGCTAGTCAGGTTTTCTACTATCCATATTACATAAAAAAAAGTATAAGCTCCCAAAAAAGGCCCTGAATTATAGAAAGTGGCTTACCACCACTGGGTTATGAGCTCAAGTCTTGTAGCTATATGTATGTCTTTTCATTTTTTTTACATGGACAGTTTTATAGCTTAAGCGAGAGAGAACAGAGAGAGCAAGGGTAGCGACAAACTTTACTTTATGAGTATGAGAGAATCAGACAAGCTGGCTTATAGTAACCACACAGAAAGGTGCGACCAGATGCAAAACTCAAAGCACAAAGAGCAGATGGTAGACCAATAGATATAGATATTACACTCAGAGCAACATAGTTGCAACTTAGAGCAACTAGTGCAAGCTGATGGAAAACTCAAGCACACAGAGAACTTGAGTCCAAACATGTGGAATGCTGAGTACTGCATGCTGGGGCAAATGCATGTTGCACCCGCCATCAATGGCAGTTCCAGACACACAGGGGGGGAAGGAGGTGTACAAACACATCGAGGGACAAACAAGGGAAGGCAGGAAGGAACGAGGCATACAGGAACCTTAAGAAGAGACCACTCTGGGACACAATTAAAATTGCAATACAGACAAAAGCTTGAGGCAACGGAGCAGGCAAGATGCATAAGACCGACGCTATAACCGTCAGCGTGGATACTGATTGCAGGTTTTTTAACATCTCCATCCCTCAATCAGTATCTGCAGCCAGACACCCGCCCCCCAGGCTGAAGGAATATACTTATTGCAGGAAGCAGTTGAGGGTGACAGGAAGGGAAATCAGTGCTACATGTAAACACTTACACACTGCTGCAGTCAGCATGACAGTGTGTAACACATAGACTACATTACCCTTTAATTACCAATAATAATATAGTCCACTTTGGCTAGAAATACTCCTTAAAACTGCTATGAGTATTTCTAATCTGGTGACAAAACTTGTATCGTGACCACTACTGCTTATAGATTGATACAATGCTTTTTCAAGAAAGGATTTGGTTTCCCTATAAGACATATTCATTAATGTATATTATGCCCCGTGAGGAGGGCAAAAGTGTATTGTTTCTTTGAACAAAAAAGTGGGTAGCACAAGGCATCTCCTATACCACTAGGCCCAGGCTTCTTCAAGCTCCCCACATAGTTCAAATTATTAAACACAGTAAACAGAAAGGTTTATATTATACAGGAAAGTTGTGTGTGTGTGTGTGTGTGTGTGTGTAATAACTTTTAACAATTATATATACTGATTACACTCTATATCATCCTAGGATGGGGAAATACAGAGGACTACAATGGGGATAATTCAAGCAAAAATAAATGTATTATGGGGCATATTGACTATCTGTCCCATAATAAGGTCCTCATTAATTGCACAAAATTAGCATACCTAGCATGCCTAGTGCAGTTTTTATTTGGGGGTGTCACCATGAGCTCAAATCACCAGCTTTACATAAAGTGCGAGATGGGTTTCAAGTTTTCTTTCTGTTAACAATGTTGCTATTCTAAGGCTTTGGTTTCAATTTTTTGTCTTCCCACCAGGTGCTAAGACATATAAGTTCTTACTTGAGCCAATAAGCTCCATCCCCATCTGTCCAAATTCTGCCCACAACTGACCTTATTTGCTCATACCACCTTATGTTGGTTTCATCCCAATTGGTGCAGGGGTGTCCGAATGATAAAACGTGCACATTAACAGACCAATTCATTTTATATATACGATATAT
>WWET01000021.1:1731689-1743734 GCA_011038615.1 Limnodynastes dumerilii
TGGGCTGGATCCAGACCTTGTTAAGTGCATTAACTTAGTTACTCCTGGGCTAAACCATGTTGAATTCAGGGGGAGTCAAGTTAATTGTATACTTTACATGCAGGGATATATCTTTAAATTGCTTACTGCACACAGACACTGACCAGCTTTACTATCACACTAATATTTAGACTTGGGATAGGAACCCTCACCTCTTAACTCTAATACTGTTTGCAGCAGATGAAATATTACTCCCCTGCAATCAACATGGTTTAGCCCAGGTGTAACTAAGTTCATGCACTTAACAAGGTCTGGATCCAGCTCAGTGTGCTGGATCCAGACTTAAGTAGATGCTTGAAATTAGTTACTCCTGGGCTAAACCATGTTAATTGCAGGTAGAGTCAAGTTAATTGTATACTTTGCATGCAGGGATATATCTTTGAATTGCTTACTGCACACAGATACTGACAAGCTTTACTATCACATTGTCTAAATAGACTTGGGATAGGAAACATCACCTCTCAACTTTAATACTGTTTGGAACAGATGAAATATGACTCCCCTGCAATCAACATGGTTTAGCCCAGGAGTAACTTTTCTCTCCTAATTTCAAGGTCCTTAAGTCTAAATCAAGCTCAGTATTTATAAGATGCATGTGTTAGTACTAAAGGTAAGTTTAAGAAAGATATAGGACATCTTCATTTTCTATTGAACAGGTCCGCTGCGAACACTCATTGTTGATTTTCCCACAGTTGACAATTAGCTGCATATATTGGGGCATATTTTAGAATATAAATAGCCCCTTTTTCGAAATCCCGCCATAGAACCGCCACTTCCCGAACAGGTATTTATTTTAGCAGGGTATTCTTAGGATTAGGCTGCGGGTAGGGGATGGAGTCTAGAAGGAAAGACTTAGGGATGGGAGTCTTAGGGTTAGGGTAAAGAAAGGGGAGGGTTAGGGTAAGGATTAGTATAAGAATTGGGGTTGGGCAAATAGGGATAGGCGCTTACCTGGCTGTGGTGGGCCATCTTTTGATATGTGGTCTTGAAAACGGCCCTTCCGAAAAAGGACCGTTGTCAGCGATGAACCACACCCAGACCCCCACAGGCTTTACATGCATGCGGGGGTCTGAAACGACACATTGCAGAGGGGAGTGCACGCCGCCGGAACTCCCCTCTAACGGTAAAATTTGATACGGCAGTCGAAAATGAAGGATTGGCCCCTTCATCGTACTTACAAACTAAGTTACATATGTCTACATATGGGCGTATGCGCCCATATTTCTAGACAGAACCTTTCTCTTTGACTTGCGTATGTCCCATGTCAGACTTATTTCTGGATGCGGCTCAATGTCTTTAAACCTGGATTTTGCTATGATGTGTTGCATCAAGTGGCTGCATTCACCAAAACTATGAAGATACTGACTATATTCCAGCACAGCACATTGTAAATAATAAAACATGTTTCTGCAGGCACTGCAATAACAATTCACTGTATAGTAATAGTAAAATAATACAGTAACATCTTCTTCCTACATAAAAATGGTACTGTGTCTTAAGAAAGGCATTTAAATGGTTTAATTGCCAGACATAAAGGACACATCATCTTGGCAGAAGGCAGCGATAAGAATCTTTCAATAATTATAATTTCATTTGTTACCTCTGGTTACAGATTGAGAATCATCATTCAAGTAGACAACTTGCCAGAGCTAATGAGTAACAGGTTGGGGAAGCAAATGGCTACCATAATGTATTAGCAATTCTTATTCTGCTTAGTGAGATCAGTTCACACTCCAGTAGGGTCTATATTGCTGACATGTATTATTTAATGTTTTTCTTACACTTTCCAGTACATTGTGAGAAAAGACTCCCTGCGTCTTCCACAGTAGACAAAGTTCTGGAAATGAATTGGTTAACACCTGTGCTGAAGATGGAAAATGCTCACTGCATGGTTGAGTTGAACAGTAAATGCTCAATATAGCCATTATTTCAACTCCTTCCTTCCCAGAGTCATGAATCAAAGGGAAACTTGCACATCTTTAAAATATTCCAAATGCAATTGCCTCTACTAATAATATTTTTATTAGCCTCAATAAAACAGAATAAGATAACCTAACAGTGCAGAGTACATGCTAATTATGGTACAGACATTGGGTGTATGTTTGACCTCTTACTGGACTTGTTCTATAGAGACATCATCTGGGTTTCACAATATTACAAATAGCTGCAAGATCAGTGATCAGGAAATGTGGAGAAGAAATTTATCATCTAAACAGATCTACTTCCTTATTGTTTTCTGTAGTCATACAGGGAAGGCTTTTACCTTGAGGTCCATAGTATATGTATGGGAGACATCATCTACTATTTCAATAGAGGTTACATTAATATCAAAATACTACAGTCTGATATCTGTGATATCTTAAACGTGCTTAATAAAACACTGGAGGAACTTTCAATGTGGAGGGCTACATATGTCTCTGCTGAAGCATTGTTCGTTCTGTATAGATGTTAGCATATACTAGTTATCTTTAACGTGCGTGTGGTACATGTTCATGTACATTGTGGTATATTGATTTATTAAAAAGAGTCTCTTGAGAATCGTTTAAATAAAAGAAACAGGTAAATAGCTCTGAAATACAGAGATCCAACAAAAGTTATTTATAGCACTGTCAATTAGGCTGTATAGGAATTCAGATCTTCCTTACCTTGTACATGTCCAGGATCAGCAATCATAAATACTTGCGTTTGCCTAATAAAAGGCTGGAGGAATGCTGAATAGAAGCAATTTGCAGTACCTTCATATAATGAATAAAGGCTTTGTT
The DNA here is from genome assembly GCA_011038615.1 of Limnodynastes dumerilii. Classification (NCBI taxonomy): domain Eukaryota; kingdom Metazoa; phylum Chordata; class Amphibia; order Anura; family Limnodynastidae; genus Limnodynastes; species Limnodynastes dumerilii. The sequence goes on from WWET01000021.1 coordinate 1,734,491, forward strand.
GTTAATGAAGCCTCGGTAGCCAGCAGCTCCAACAAGACTCCGATTTTACAACCACAGCCAAAAATAAGGGGATACATCCAAAATGCAATCTAAAACAATCAGTAGACAACTTAGCGCGCCAGAACCCAAAATCCACAGATCCCAAGACTGCTTAATAAAATAGAAATACCACAGAATGGAAAGNGAGAGGCTAATAAGGGACTGTCAGCAAGGACAGGTCTTCCGCTGGCTCTCGCTTGTGTGTACATCCAGGAGAAGCAGCAGACGCCTCCCGAGCCCTTATATGGGGCTTGCAGCAGTTTACTCAGCTCTGTGCAGCCGTGGAGTCAGTGGTCCAGGCACGCGGCATCCACTTGCCTGATACTGATGCTGCTACAAGTGTGAGTGTGTGCTTGGCCCCTGCACGCAGTGCCAGTGTCTCGGGGAGCAGTCACGTGTCGCGCGTGACGTTCAGCTGCACTGGCTGGGTCACTGCTGAGGGCAGGATGCAATTGTGCTTAAAATAAGAATAGTAGATATGTCATGCAGAAGGGAATCTCCTTTATCAAAGGCACCAAGGGTTATGCAAAATCACTGTATAATAGCAATCCAAACACACTGGAGAGTGTGTCAGAAAGGCATTTCTTAAAATCCTTATCCCTAAATATGTGAGTAACTTTTAATTTTATTATGTTCTTTATGAGAGTGAGTTATATACACAGCCTGCTTCTTTTATCACATATTTTCTTCATGGTTATAGATGTCATTTATAGCTTCATTTACTAAAGATAGATAACTTCTTTTTCATGTGATAACAGCTGTATCTGAATGAAAATGAAGTAATCTATGTTTACAAATACACAATAGCCATGGAAACTAATATGTTTAAGTCGATCTCTGTAATATCTAAAGGTCCCTCTTATAGGGATGCAGTCACTGCCTCGAAAATGAGACAGCCAAAAGCTGATATTTGGCTGTCTCTATTTCGAAAATAGCGCTAATTAGAATTTTTCTATTAATGAATAGGTAAGTATACCAGTCTGCATACTTACCCATACATTGATTCGGAAACCACCATCATAAACCTGCGTATCAGGGGGGAGTCTATGGGGAGTTTAGGGTTAGGCGTCTATGGGGTGTTTTAGAGTCAGGCTGCAGGGAAGGATGGTTAGAGTAAAGGTAATGAGAAAGGGAGGGTTAGGGTAATGGAAGGGGAGGGTTAGTATAAGGATAAGGATAAAGGTTGGGGTTACATTAATATTCTTTGGTGGATCAATTGCTACTCCTCTGCGAGGCAGAAGCAATCGATTTCCCAACCAGTTTGCAACTAGCTGGGAGAAATCGTCCCTTTCAAAAAAGGGTTGTTCTCAGCGGCGACCCACACTTTTCTTATATGCGGCCAGCACTTCAAATCATTTACATAGTGTTGGAGCATGGTTTTTCACTGTGTTCCAACTCTAAAAAGATCGCCTACTGATGATCCCCCTGTAAGGGTTTCATTTACTAAAAATAACGATTGTAGCTTTACTCACCTTATCCAGGCTTCTCCTTGTTCTGAGCCTGGCAAGATGAGCAGCAGTAGTTACTAATATCTGTACTGTGAGGTCCCATGATGGTCTGCAAGCCATTCTCCGTCATTGAAGATTTCATTTATTTCAAGTCATGCTGGGTAGATGCGCAGAGATTTCAATTCAGGAATATTTCTAATTCTTCAACTATTGGTGATTCAAAAGAAAACACTAAATGCTGAGTTAAATGAATATTTCTCTAACATCAAAAGATGAGATGTGTGCGAATAGTACATGCACGGGAATTTGAAGATCGGTGTGGCTTCGGCAAAAGGAAATCATTGCCAGAGAAGACACTTTCGCCATGTAAGTTTTCTTGCCAGACTCACCACTAGGAGCAGTGAATTTGGATTAGATAATGAATATTCAAACTAATGTTTTAGTGAATGGATCCCTTAGGCTATTATTACATTAAAACCAAGTCTATATCTTTATATCTATTATCTATATATACCTATCAACCATCACCATGGAAAATGTGTTTCTATGCCGATCACTACCATATCAATGAATCATAGCTGGGTTATTCTTTTGAATCTGTGCCAGCTCTTTAACTTTTAAAAAAAAAAATGTTTGTTACTGTGCTCCGACTGTAAAAGAACTTCAGCGGATCCCTCATCCCTGCGTTTTGCTTCCCCCCTGCAGCTGCTCCCCCTTCACTCCCAGTATATTATCACATAGAATATCAATTCAATTTATGAACAAGGAACACCATTGATGATTCAGTGGCAAAGAAAAAAAAAAGCTGAATCCAGTGGATACTTATCCCAACCAAGACATCTCTGAGAATTAATTTCCAAATATAAGACTCTGCGCATGTGCTGTGCATGAACTTACAGAGGATCATTGCGGCTTCGGACAGTGGACAAAACTTCTGATAATGGCACCAGCATCAGATTATATTGTGGGACAGTGATCATATAGTAAGATAATAAGTATTAATAAATAAATGCGTATGTTACAGGCTGCAAGAGCCTGGATTATCTCATTTCCATTCTAAGCATTGATTTTAGTAAATGGACGCCATAGCTGCTTTTGTACCTGGAGCGCTACAGTGTGCACCTGTTTTCACAGGAGCACTACTTAAACTTAGGACAGTAACTGCATATCTCTTCTGATACCTCGTCACAATAAGAACCCTGAATTATCACCTGATCAGCTCATTAAATGTGTATTGTGTACCCAGCTTAAGAATTAAACATATACCTGGGCAAAACCATGTTGAATGCCTAGGAAGGTGAATTATCCAATAAAGTCTAAAATTAGAGCAAAAAGGTGATGTTTCCTAGCTCAACTCTAAGGGCTATATTTACTTACATTAATCTTATGAATGGAACTTACCTGAACCAGGTTCGCTTCTCTTCACAGGAAGCTTGGCAGCTCCATTCAGAAGATTTACAAATACTCCCCGCTCCGCCAAGGTCATTGTTGAGTTTCGCAACGAAATGAAGTCCTGGCACATTCGTAAGCCCCAAAATGAATAAACACTGTGCATGTGCCGGAACTTCTTTCAGTGTTCAGAGACAGATTAATAATTCTGGTCAGGTAAGTTTTAACTCTTTTCTTTTTGGTCACCATTGGTGATTCCAGTGGCCAAAATATATATTTACATGTGTTCTTAAGGGATTATTGTTATTATTTATTTACTTTAACTTCTTTTTTTTATATTCATTTAACAATCATGTGTATTCTAGCAGACCCCCCATATATACAGCTATAAGGGGGAAAAAAAGGGTGTATAGGGAAATACTGGAAGACTTAACAGTAATTCCATCATCAGATGGCATTTTTCTAACTTCTGGAGCGGAATGAGAAACTCCGCTCTGACAGTAAGAAAATATTATGAGGCGCCGGCCCGCATTAAGAAGAACAGGCCACCGGGGAAATGCAATGTTTGTATGGATCGCTATGGAAGCTGCAGTTTTCCATTGTGATCCATGTTTTATAAATACCTTTAACTTCATTTTCACATGAAAACAGGCATTATCAAATGAAAATTAAGTTAAAAGTACTTAGTAAATAGAGCCCTAAATTAAAGTTTAAAAATGTAAATGTAAAGCCACGAGGTGTATATGCATGAGGCAAGGGGAAGATTGTCGCATCAAAACAGGTGTGCACTAATTACATGGTAATTGGGTCACCTGCACAGAGCTTTCCTGAACTCTGAAATGAACCTGAAAAGTGTGGAACGGTGGCAGACTTTATGTTGCTTTGTGCTGCCCTACTGCAGTGTTCCTGGATAAAAAAATATTAATGTTCCAAACAATTTGAATGCATTGCATGTGCTACAGTCACCGCAACATTACTATTATATGATCGCATACTTCATTAAGATGTAAAATGAGCATGGTAACATTTCTAAGGTAAATTTTGCAATGTAAAACCAAGTTTTAAAATAGATAGTTAAGAAAACTGCATATTTCATTCTGTAATATGGTCATTTCCATCAAATCAACAGTACAAAAAGTACTTTAGATGTGCGCGCAGGCTTGTTCTGCTTCATTAATCTTTTTTGGATTTCCTGTATCCTTATTTTTGGGGATCTCAAATGTGTAAACCATCATTAAGACTATGGGGCAGATCCAGAACAAGGTTTTTCGGCGTATTTACGCCTGGCGGAGATGTAAAAACCCTTTTTTGTATGTACTGAGCATGAGTGTAGCTGATGTTACGCAATGTAGCGTAATATAACTGTGAGCGTAAGGACCTTTCACGTAACAGTAGCGTAATAACGTTCGAGGTGGCGTTCCTATATTACCATAGCCGTAAGTACAATAAAATTCCGCAATGTAGGCGGAGTTTGCATTTAAATCGTACAGTATGGGCGTGCTTAGTGGCTTAACTACGCGCAGGCTATACGTACGTGTGCGGACCTGAGCGGTTACGCTGCCAAAAGTTAAGGTAGGGTTTGGAACGCGTAAAGCGGCCAAAGTACGTACATGCAAGGGGAGTGCCTAGGGGAGTGCTTAGAAGGCACGCTCGCGTAAATACGCTACGCTAGGAAACAGATTACATGTGGAGTTCTGGATCTACCCCTATATCTATCCCAAATTACTTTGGACCTTGATGGTGTGGATAGTCTTTGCAATTGGTTCCATGTGAGGTAGCTCTGTGTTGACTAATAATAGAATTTGATGGCAGATAAGAACCCATCTAGTCTGCCCTTTCTACTCACCCTCTCAAACTTCCAGATATTATACATTGAGCAATTGTTCACTCACATGAGTCCCCACCTAGAGCCACACTGCCTACCACACACATACATTAGGATCTAGCATGTTTTTTGTCATGATGGAGAACATGCAAACTATACACAGATAAGATCTTATGACCTTAGTGCTGCTTAATGCTACTCACTAAGGGCAATATCTTGAGCAACGTACTCTAGCGTTTTTACGCTAGCCACTGACGTAAAATCGCCTATTTTTTATGTACTGTGCATACGCGGGGCAGATGTTACGCAACGTAACTCTAATCGTACGCAACTTCAGCATAAATACAAACGAAAAGGCGTGTCTTCCATACAACCCCTGGAAATACGCTTTGTAGGCAGAGGGAGGCATTTAAATCGTACAGTATGGGCCGGGTTAGGCCATTACGTACGTCAGTCCATTACGTATGTCCGTACTTATGCTTGGAAAAGTTAAGGTAGGGGTTGGCAAACGTAAAACAAGTAAATTACGTACGAGTGAGGGAAGTGCCCGGGGGAGTGCATAGTACTTACTATAGTGTAAATACGCTACGCCAACGAACGTAAAAACAACTTAGGTCTGGATCTACCCCTGAGTCACTGTACGGCACCATACTAGACTGAGAACTAATAAGTAATAATGGACGCCACACTTCTTGTTAACTTGTTACAAATAATCACCAGTTTTCATTTGACTGCTTGATATTTTACTCTGCGGAGAGCATCCTACCTGTCTCTGAACTTTTGCTTTTTCTATTTTTATCAGCATTTAGGAAGAAATGTATGTTAGTGTTTTACTATAAACCCAGCCATGCATCAGTATTTCACATTTCTTCTGACTGTTGGGAATAAATATGCTTATGAAGGATGAATAACTATATATAAAATGTGTAGTAGGCTGTTGTCAGAAAGGGGGACATCTGTCACCCTTACTGGGTTATGGGGATCCAGGTTGGTACCATGGTAGTGGGGTAGTTGAAGCTGAGAGTTCTGAGGTAGGGCTTGCTCATAGAGGATACTTATTCAAAGCTATAAAGTTTTGTATAGCAGGATCCTTATATGCAGGGTTAAGATAAATACAAAGCAACAGATAACGGTCATTGAAACAACTAGAATGAAAGTCTAACGTAACAGGAACACTTGTAAATCAGAATCAGAGATCACTGTAATGATAACTGTCCTTAGAAACAGTGGCAGATATTAGAAGCATCACCTACGTTTCCTGGGACACCTGATCCCCACCATGCTGCAAGCCCTCTTTGTCTGCAATTGCAACGACAGGACTCTGTTATGTGCTCTGCTGGTTACTCTTTTTTGGATGTGACAAGTGGGATAGCTTCTTTCCTTAAACTGGACTTGATGATGGAGAATTTGTAAGGGAACACTATCTAGACTTGTGAAGCCTAAAACTATCCACAAGCTCAAGCAGCTACTGCTAAGTATGTCTGGTAGAATTGGCATCTAAATGGTTAACAAGACTTGGCATGCATGGCGTTACATTGCCTCTCAGGACATTTGAACACTCCTGAAACCTGTACAGATCTGTTCACTGCCCCTGGTGTTTTATCAGCAAGGAAACATCTTATCATGTCTTTTGGGACTGCCGCTATGCACAGGCACCGTTGGATGCCTTGGAATATAAACTTAAGAAAAGTGGGCCTGATTCAGAAATAGGCGTGTAAGTCCCCTTAAAATGTAACATCGACCCATGTGTCCGTCATTCGTGTCGAAGTTCCATAGAAGGGACCAGCCCTTCAAATCTACATGCCTAACTATGCCAGGCAGACAGGGTTAGGCATGTTAGTGAAGGGCCAGAGGAGGAGAGCAGAAGTTCCATACAGATCTTCGTCTCTGCGGATGCAGACCCTGGCGGAGAGGTTAGGGAAGGGTTCTGGACATGTAAGTGTCTAGAACTCCATCTGAGAGAGGGGAATGACAGAGGTGTGCAGTCCAATCTTCCATGCCAACGTACATCTCCATGCGCACCGAAGTCACATGTAGGCCTGAATCAGGCCCTGTATGACCAGGTCTTGCCGCTCAGTATTTCATTAATTATTTCTTGGGACACATACTGGAGCAATCCAGGAAGCTTGGCGCCTTATGAACTGTTTTAAGGACGCTTTATGGCTTGTCAGGAACTGCCTCATTTTAAGGGAAAAGATGTCAATTCAGGACTGTCGCAGGTTGAGACTTTTACATCAGAGACATCCTGAGGAAGAAGATGATGACTGATCTTGTCTCCCCTTCACCTCTGTATGTCTGTTTTTCAATAAAACTTTGGGCCTGTGACTCCCCCTCCCCTACACCCTCCATCCCATTTTCCTGTCACACAGTTCTGATGTTTTATTGAGATGTCTTGCCTTAATATATTAACCCTCCCTTTATATGTCTGTCATTCATCAAAGCTTTGATCAGTGATTCCAGCCCCATTCCCCCTTCACCTTCGTGCTTATTTGAAATATTTGCTGTGATTAATAGATGCATGGTTAGTGTAGTATTTGATGCATAATGTAGGATGCTATATTGTATATTGTAAGGCTTTTATTGCACTACAAAGTATGTCTAATTATGTTTTATGGTGTATTAAGTTTCAGCTGTGCTGTTACGCAGTGCTCTTATTTTTATGAATGTATGTATGTTTATTAGTATCTTTACATACAATAAAATAACTTTTTTCAAGCAAAAAGTATCAGTGTCTGTAATATATTTACAGTATTCTATGAGGATAACATTAACTTCACAGATGTTACTCACAATGGGCTGTATTCAGACTTAGTATAGAATTCAGTATTTTCGTATTCCAGAATTTGTGATCACAAGTCTGCATGTAGGAGAGCAGGGCACTCCCTCTGCTATCCTATGTGCGGAATGTGTATCTGCCACTTGTCAGCCCACCCCCCCCATATGTATCACCAAAGCATGGGGGGGTGGGCATGAACAGTCATTGGTTAGCTACGCTCCACTGCATGCACTGTACCATTTTTCTGCAGACTTCCATACATAGCAGTTGGACTCAATTTTGAACATGGTCCAAGAGACTGGTTTTCTTTTACAGATGCTGCTCCTCTCTCACAGCTTCTCCTCATAGATGAGTTCCTCTCACAGCTTCTCCTCACAATTCACCAACACATTAGTTTCCCTCTCCATTGTTGGACTCACTTGGCTCTTACTGGCAACACACCTGAAGGGGTTGTCAAGTCCTATGACTGACTTTCTGTCACAGACTGTTGTTCCATCACTGCTCTGGTATTCTTGCCCTCTGTCTTAACCAGCTCCACTTTCTGTCTCAGTCTGTTTTTCTGACTTTCTGTCACTCTCTCTATCAAAGTCACTTCTCCCTCTCCTCACAGTCTCGCCTCACATCTCTCCACTTTCTCCTCACGCAGGGCCTGATCCAGACATTGTTACGACAGGGGAGTTATGCACGCAGCGTGCGTAATTCTCCTGTCAGGTTACATGTGGACATTTGCACAGCCTTGATACAGCTGGTACGCAAAAGGGGCAGAGTCCTAATTTACGATCATTGGAGTAGATCCAGAACTAAGTACGGTAGCTGCTGACGTATGGCACGTAACTCTGACTGTACGTACCTGCCTCGTATCAACAGCGTAACTATGAACGAAGGGGTGTGACAGCCATACGACACCCGTAATTGCGCTTCAGAGGCGGAGTGAAGCCTTTAAATCATACAGTATGGGTGTGCTTAAGTGCTTAAGTACGTGGAGCCTTTTCGTACGTCAGTAGTTACGCTGTGTAAAGTAAGTTTGTCGTTGTACTTCAGTTGTAGCTGTCAACCAGGAATCACCATAGGGAGCAGGGCCATAACTAGTGCAATAGGAGCAGCCACACAGGGCGGAAATCTTAAGGGGGCACCAGTAAGTTAATATTTATGGTTAAACTGGCTTGGAATTCAGGGTCAGGGGGCACCATTTTTCCATTTTGCCCCTGGCGCTAAAATTTCTAGTTATGTCTCTGATAGGGAGTGATGACTGTGTCCCACATTTCTATTTTGTGATGGCACATTAGTGATCATAGCAAAGTGGTTTCTCTTGCCAGCCGAAATTATTAATACATTTTGTATTATGCTGTTCTCTTCTTGTATTTCTTATTTTTTTTTATACAGGTTGTCATGGTTATAAGTGTCTCTTTTAGGTGTCAGCGGGAAGGCAGTGCAGTTCAGCCCTTTTTAGGTGAGGCTAGTTCTTTGATGAGTCATGGGGTTTTCTCTCTTAGCCTGGGATGCTAGTTTGATCACAAATGAAGGCGGTGGCCACACTGGGTTTCGTTCTGTGGACAGACCCAGGTCCATTGATTTATTTCAAAACATTTTTCAACTATCTCCTGGCTGTTATTGGGCATCCGTTGAAATGGGATGGTAACATGCCCCCACACCCATTGATATTGGTCTAATGAAAGTCTTGGGTCTTTGGGCCTGATCCAGAGCTACGACCGCAAGTGAGCGTACGCCCATCGTAAGCGAAAATTCGTAAACAAAAACGCACTACGA
>WWET01000021.1:1750780-1761236 GCA_011038615.1 Limnodynastes dumerilii
ATATATATACCTGCAAAGTTTAAATATAATAGCTACATGGATAATACTACAGTTCTCTTTATCTGTTAAGGATCAGTTATAAATAAGACTACTTCACCCACAAGACTGGGGCATTCAATTTATGGATAAAAGTTTATCAGCTCCTTTCATCCCACTCTATGTATGGAACGTGACTTTTGCAAAATACAAGCACTATTGTGATTTTCCATATGTCTAGTGTGGGCATATTTAGGGATTCATTTGAAAGTGGGCGCACTTGTGTTCCAAAAATTAATCACAAAGACACACTGAATATAGCATATTTGTATGCTTTTATCCCTGAGGTGTCCAGAAGGTGTTTGCATCAGATGTAAGGATTGGGAGTATATTCCGTAAGTATTTGGACTTTTTAGTCTCAAATAAATTAAGCTCAAAGAAAGTGAAGAGGCAAATGCAGAGATATCTGTTTTGTGCCTGTTTCTGCATCAGGGCTCTGTTCACATATTAATCAATCAGGAATGTCAATTTTAAAAGGCTAATGTCTATTGCTGCCTATGCTAAATCCGGTTGATGTTGACAATGCATTGCTATATTCCAAGAGCCTCCCCTCAGTTTAACCATAGCAACTATATTGATTCAAATAGTAAACATTTAAAACCTAATTTACATGAGCTTGTTCTTAAAGATGACATACTAGCACTGTGTATAAGCAACCTTAAAATCATAGAACTTGATTCATAGTTACAGCTTATACTTGTCGGAAAGTTCCTTAACTTCCTGCCATCACACCCATGTGCAGAGATCCACTATATTTAGAACCTGGGTGTTTCAGTGCTGTGGGTAGGTCAGCAACCAGGGTTCTGTTTTTCATCCTCTTGAAATATTACAACAGCTCAGGACTGGTGTAACTGCATAATGGAGGAGATTTTTATTCAGTTAAATTATCTATACACAGTTAAAAAACAGTCCTATAGAATTCTAATGAGGTTTGGAAATAGCACATTAACACACATTTTGCTCAGGCATTTTTAATATTTATTTACATTTTTGGAAGTTTGTGTTTGTTTAAAATAATTATTAGAATTAAGCAATACATTCTAGAGGCAATTTAAAGTACTTATCAAAAAAATATAAAATACTAGACACCTTTATTAAGCTGATGCTTTACTCCTTTCAGCCTATTTGCCTATATACACATATCAATTTGCATGTTTCAAATGCCTGCTTAGTCCCTATACTACCTATTTATGGTGTGTTTGCATATTTTCTGGTTTGACCAAACATCCAATGCACTTAACCTCTGACTCAGGTACATAATATTCAACAAATTTTACAAAATATGGAGCAGATCCAGAACAACACTTGTGAGTGAATTTACACGTGGCGGACACATATAATCGCATTTTGGTAAGTACTGCGCATGCGTACAATAGAAAATACGCTCCGTAAAGTAGCGTAACTCTGAGCGTATGGGTCATTCACGTATTTGTTGCGTAAATCCGTACATGTGGGCGTGGCATTTTTACGTGAGTCAAAAACACGTCTGAAATACGCTATGTAGGCGGGGGATTGTATTTAAAGTGTACAGTATGGGCGTGCTTAAAAGTGTACAGTATGGGCGTGCTTAGCTGCGTAAATACGTGTTGCACATCCATACGTGTGCGGTTGACATCAGTTACGTGGGCAAAAGTTAAGGTAGGATTTGGAAAGCGGAACTCAGACAAAATACATACATTCAAGGGGTGTGCCTAGAGGAATATATAGAAAGTATGCGCACGTAAATACGCTACGCGAGTAAACGTACGGCAAACGTAGTTCTGGATCTACCCCAATGAGAGTAATAAATATTTCTTTAATAATTCTATTCAAAAGCACATGGGTTCCAGTCTAAATATTAAGAAAATACATTTGATTATTATAAATTAATTTCCCTAAATAATTAGACTCCCACTCCAAAGCCTATTTTTTACCTCTTGTATCTAATACCAGATATGAGCTCATTATCTTAAGTAAATTGTTTTAGCTGAGTTCATTCTGTCAAAATTAACATTCTTTCAAGAATTATTCCAAGCAATTTCTGGTAATATCCCTGACTTGGGGCAATATTCACACCTTTGCCTCTTAGGTGCGGAGTTTTGCGACCTGACCTACTACACATGCGTAGTAGGTAATTTACGCAATCTACGTATCAGTTTACGAACCAGTTCATCTACGTACCATTTAAAATTCTTTCATCTTTAAAGACCGCACAAAGTAGAAAAGGTAGAAAGAGGTGGCGTGATGCCGCCTCTGGGAGTGTTTAGCTAAAAGTCAGAGGGGGGAGGGATTTAGATTAGCCAGGAGGGCGGGGAGGAGGCGGATCTGTCCACACCTAACTCACTCTTAGTTACCAGCTCTTACAGACCAGCCTGAAAATGTATCTGGCACTACTTGTGGGTACACGGAAGAACCTAAGTTCTCCTTTATCACCAAAGTAAATCTTTCATTTATATTATCAAGAGATATACCATAATCCCTTTCTTTGCTATATCATATAAATAGAATTAATGCTTATGATACAGAATATATTGTGATGGTAGCAGGTTAAAATGGGTTTTAAAGTACATATAAAAGAACATTAAGTGCTTTCAGTTAGTTACCTGTGGTTAATTCCTTAGCATTTTTCTGGGATAAGTCATCTTATGACATAAAAAGTTTGGATAAAATATACTAAGAAACTGTACTAAAAAATCTCAAACTTAATAAAATGATATATTTTACCATCAAAGCTATAAAATTATAAATGCCTTGCCAGTGTCTCACTACATTTTATTTCTACCTTACCTAACATCTGCCACAATAAAAAAGAGTACTTTGTGACATTAATATGTATTTGAATAGCTCTAGAATGCAATGTGTGGCTTGTAATGCATGTGTTACTTCCATAACATTTAAGTAAATTGCAAACCTCTAGCACTAGTTACAGATTGTTATTGTATTATTGTTATTTTATTTTTTTTTACAAATATTTGTTATGTGTAGTAGCTGCTGTTTGCTGTACATACGCTACACATTTTATCTGTAATATGGTGCTTATTGACTTGTTTTGCACCCTACGTATTTAAACCTGTTGCATCCTATAGATCAGGCACAGGCAAAATGCACCTATCAGTGTGTTGAAAACATATTGCTATCATTCTCTGCTTTTATGGCATACTGGAATCTGTAATTTCACAACCGTTATTTGTTTGACTTTTCTATAATGACTTTATATTATTTGTAGTTAATATATTTCTAAGATAGGCAAGATTGTATAATATCCATGAATACTGAACAATGGTAAAAAAAAAAATTTGATATGGAAGTTGACATTTTTATAAGTTTCATACACAACTGTAACTTAAAGATTACTTTTGTAAGCAAGCTATTGATACACCTCATACAATGTTAAAGCCTAAATCTAAATTTGTGCCGCAAGTAAATAATTATTCAATTGAGACGTTTATATGTCTCTTAAAATGGGACACATTACAAATTCCTCATAATCATAATCATATACGTTATCACAATCTATCTTATGACGAAAGAAATGCTATTCAGCAACTCCGTGATAATGAGGAAATTGTTATATGCCCAGCTGACAAAGGTGGTTCAGTTGTGATTTTAGACAAAACTGCATATCTAGCTGAGATTTCATGTCAATTGGCTGATACCACATGCTACAGTATACTGACTTTGGATCCCACTAATGAGTATAAGTTGGAAATCGATGGCTACCTTAAAGAGGCAGTTGATGAGGAATGGATTACCGATATAACATCTAGGTTCCTTAGACAGGATAACCCTGTTGCACCCATAATTTATGCACTTCCTTAAGTACACAAAACAATCGATAACCCTCCGGGTCGCCCAATTATTTCCTCAAGAGGGTCCCTATGTCAGCCACTTTCCCAGTACGTGGACTTCATGTTACAGTCTTTGATTCAAGAAACAGGCAGTTATATTAGGTACACTACCAACTTTCTACAATGACTGGGTTCAGTGGAATCCAACAATAAACAATTTATTATGGTGACCCTTTATGTAGGAAGTCTCTATACGAACATGTATATAAATATATTTTATGGGCGCTATCCAATATTATGTAGGAACAATCTATTTATATTAAAAATTGAATATAAGCAGCCATCAAGGGTGGATTGTGCTACTCTCCCTACTAAGAAGTTTGATAGAACAAACTCCCAAAACTAAATAGGAAAAAAAGGATAGCGCTAATGTGATATATTTCAATCACTAAATTTGGATTGTTTAAAACTTACAGACATGTAAGTATATTAGTGGTGCCAATAATGAAAAACTGATACTGGCATAAAAGTCAAACAAACTATTTATTAGACACAAAAAATAAACATCAATAAATAAACAATAAAATTGTAGCAATTATTGTAACAATATAAAACGGGAGAAGTATAATGAGACCACTCTAATTTACACTACTAGTTGTCACTGATCAGAAGATCTTTCATCATAAAGTGCTTCACATATGAGGTTAGATGGATATTTTTACTCAATAATAAATGCAAGGAGCAATTTTGTCCTTCCACAGCGTGTGGCTATTACTGACAGATGCAAAGAGGAATAGCCTTGGTACTTGAATGTAAGGAAACTTAGTTCACTCTCTATTTTGGGGTAGATATAGAGTGTCAATAATGATTTACAAGGTTTTACCGTACTCCTGGTGTCCGATAGGATTACGACATAGACAAGCACAAGGTGGACATGCTATCGGTACCCGCTTTCAAGTAAAGGTAAGTATGATGTTCTGTAGGATATTTCTCCTTCTGGTGTCCGTGTTGCTGCCGGTGCACGTGCACACGGGATGGATGAAACCCGGCAGCCGCTTCCAGATCTACGAGTCGCTGTGCAGGAAAACAGGTCAGCTGGTGCAATCAGTAAAGGTGGATGAGGTAAAATCCTGCATGGCCAACCCTGGATGACTCGATGATGCTAATATCCTTGTAAATGCAGAGATGCAGTAGTATAATGTACATAGTGGTGGTCTCAATTATCTCCAAGTTGAATCAGCTTACAAGTTTCATCCAAAAGCACTGGACTTTTTCAAAGCCTTTCCTCTATACGAACATACCTCATCATTTGGGGCAGTTGCTGACTCTATTTGTTCATCTACATTGTTTCACCGTTTCAAATTCTATTACATCTCATCAGATTTATTTTGTCAGAGAATTTTTTTTTGTTTACATTTTCATAGTTTTTGCAACTCATGGGGATGGCGATGGGGTCCAACATGGCCCCATCATACGCCAACCTATTCTTGCATCAATATGAACAAAAGTATATTTTGTCTGATGTCACTTTTTCAAAATGTATTAATTTTTTTGTTCGGTTCATTGACGACCTCTGTTTACTTTGTACTGGCACTGAATCTGAACTCATTGAGTTTATTGAAACATTAAATTCGCTCAACTAAACAATAAGCTTTACTTATCGCTATAGCAGGGACGTCATTGACTTGTTAGACGTTTGTATTACTCAAGAATCCACAGGGTTTACCACAAGTCTTTTTCGCAAATTGACAGACAAAAGTACACTGTTGAGGGCCGATAGCTTCTACCCTCAACCACTTAAAACTAGACTACCATATCCGCAAATGGTGAGGGTGGTAAAGATTGTTTCGGACAGGAGTCTACTCATTGAGTCTTTAAATGACATGGGCCAAAGTTTTTTGGACAGAGGTTATAAAAAATCTGAAGTGGATCTTGCGATACATCGTTGTCTCGGCCTCGAAAGGAACTCACTTTTAAACAGTACCTCTCATACGAAGAACACTAATTGATTGGTATTTCATACTCAATATTCTTTGATCTCTAAACAATTGCAGATGGCAACTTTACGCCACTGGCATATTTTATCGTCTGACCCAAAAATCGGACATCTTCTAAGGAGACACCACTTTTTTGTTATAGGAGGGGAAACAACCTTCGTGTTTCACTTGTCCAAAATAACATTATTCCAACACCTAAACATACATGGCTGTCCTCTACCAAAGGAGTCTGCAAGTGCACACGGTGTGTGAATTGTAAATTCCTTTTTTATTGATTTATCTATTTATTTTTAAAACAGTTTTTATTGAGTTTTACAACAGAATAAGAAATACAGCAATAGTAATCGTAGTATAAATACAAGAACCATTACAAGCAGAGATACGGTGGATAAAATCTATCTGCTTGATCGTAAGTGAAACCTTATCTTAGTATCACAGCATAATAGAAAACATTGGAATTTGCTGTAGTTTCCCTGCAAGTATTAAGAGTAAGGCAGGAATCAAAAACCAGTAGAGGAGACAGAAAAAAGAAAAGTACAAAACAGAGTAAAGGGAAAAAAGAAGAGGGGAGAAGGGAGAAGTGTGAGAATATTCTGCCTAAAATGCTTACCGGAAGAAGGATATGGATATAGAATCACAACCACTTTAGTATGAAATGTAAATTATGTTAGATAAAGGAGTAAAATCAACAAGAGCTCCAACGAGTATTTTGTTTTCCTAGCGTTCCCTGTTATAACACATCCCATATGTGGGCCTAACTGAACACTGAATCTTCTTTTAGATCTGCTGATGCAAGATTTTGTATTGATCTCTGGTCTTAAACTCCATCCACACGTACCATGTGTCTCTAAATGTAGTACATTCTTCCACCCCAATAAAGGCTATATCTTCCATAGACATAAAGAAGTTTAGTTTGTCAGCCCAATCTTTAATCGTGAGCGGATGGGTAGAACGCCATTTGAGAGGAATCACAGCCTTGGCTGCATTGATGAAGTGGTGGGAATAGATTTTTTAAACCCAGAGACAGGACCTTAAGACCAATTCAGTAACTAAAGAAATGGTGTGGTTGGAACCTCCCATGAAAAAAAGGACCTAGTCACCTCAAAAACTTTTTCCTAAAATGGTCCAGATGTGTATGAAAGAGCCTGGAGATTTAGAACATCTCCAACAAATGTTAGGAACCTCAGGGAATATCTGGTAAAGAGTAGTGGGACATCTGTACTATCTAGATAATAATTTATAGTGTGTTTCTAGAAGGGAAACATTTTGCAAACAAGAAAAGGTACATTTGAATATTTTCAACCAATCCTCTTCATCAAAACTTTCCCCAAAGTCTCATTCCCAGGCTCTAGTGAAATTTGGTAGGGTCAGAAAACAGGACTGGATAAGAAGTTTGTACAGTAAAGAAATTGTGTAAGTCGAATTATTTGGGGATGTACATAGTTTCTCGAAGGGGGCCAAAGGTGTGGAGACCATGTGAGTCATCCTATTTCGATGCAAATAATAGTATATTTGCATATATTTCCAGAATTCGTAGGGGGGGAGATCCCACTCCTGGCGAACACTCACAAAACTGCATATGTGGTCTGCCTCAACCAGCTGACCCACCCTAAAGACCCCCGCGTCCAACCATCTAGTAAAAGTAGAGAAGTGTAAGCTTGTGGGGCTATGAATATAGGAAAATAGGGAACATAGAGAAATGTCAGGCGATGAGATCAGGGGATAATGTTTCAAGTGCTTTCAGCAATTTAGAGTAGGGGAAATTATGGAGTGTTAAATCGGGCTAAGTGTATTTGTCCATGGAATCAGCCGTGGTGACAGCTTCAAAGCTTGGCCTTCTAGATTGTTTCCCTTCCCTAGCCCAATCTAATACTCTAGCTAGTATTGAGTCCTGATAGTAACCAAATACATTAGGTAGCTGGAGACCTCCTTTCTCTGTGCTACATTCCAGAACTTCTAGCTTGAGTCTAGGATGCCTCCCTCCCCAAATAAAGTCCCTAAACAACTTTCTAATATCAGCAAACCATGTACTATTGATACGTATAGGGATGGTCTGTAGAAGAAATAGGATGCTTGGAAGTGTGTTCATTTTTAAAATATTAATGCGTCCGATGCAAGAAACATTTTTAAATTTCCAGAGATTTAGATCCTTGGCTAGTTGAGACAATAAGGGGAGAAAGTTAGAGCGAAAGAGGGAATCTGGGTCTTTAGATGTTTTGGTTGCCACTGGAAAGGAAAGGCCAATTGGAGACCATCCACCTGGGGCTGTGGGGTTGAAGGTTTAGTACTGAGGATTTTGAATAATTAATTTAGAAATTTGAAAGTTCACCGAAAATAGTAAATTCATTTATTATGTTTGGGAGAGATATTGATGGATTTGTAAGTGAGGCTATGAGGCCATCTGCAAACAAGTTTGAATTTGCGATCCCCAACACTAATCCCTGAAATATCAGGGATCTCTCTTGATAGGGCCTCCATAAATAAAGTAAAAACCAGCGGGGAAAGCAGGCATCCTTGTCTGGTACCATTCTTAATCAGGAAGGGGGGGGGGTAAATTCCTAAACGTAGGAGAAAAATTTGTACATCCAACAATGGATCTCAGGATTACCATTAACTTCAGACTCACCTGTGACAGTAGATATGTCATTTATGCTATTGTTTGTCCCTGCCCCAAAGTCTATATAGGCAAAACTATCAGAGCACTGAGAGAGCGCATTGCGTTACACCGCTTGTCAATTAAAAAAGCATACTCTAGCGTGGACACTAAGACTCCGCCTGTTGCGCGTCATTTTGTTATGTGAAAACATGGAATCCAGGATTTTAAATGTATGCTGATTGCACACATACCACCTAGAGGTGGGGACAGGGATCTTCTTTTGAGAAAAGAATCAAGGCTCATTTTCCTTTGACCCCCTTAGGATTGAATGAAGAGTTTAATTTGTCTAATTTTCTTTAATTGATACCAGTGTTTTGACTCTTATACAACTTTTGGGACTTATGCTTTGTTTTTGTGGATTCTCTTTATATTTTTTTCATCTTATCTTTATTTTTTCATTTTATCTTTATTCTTTGATCATCGTTTTCTTTTTGTTTGCTTTCTACTTTATTCAATTTCTCAGCGCCCTCCATGTTTTGCCGCGTTGCTTAACAACCTGATTGCAGCTTGTGTGACACTGTCTCTGACCAAACATGCGGTGTGCCTTGACGCCTAGTAACACCATGGGGTAGGCGGCTTGGCAGCTTGGGAACTACGTACCCACCGATGCCTTTGGTGAACTGCGCAACGTCATCTCCGGCAGCCTGTTGACAGCGGGCAGCGCAGAGTTTCCGGCGTATGGATGGTGCGCACAATTAACACGTTTTTGGGGCTATTTAAGGCAGTAAGAATGGCAGCAGGGGATGATTCATATGGAAGCACTGTACCCCTTGATGAAGGTGTTATGCACCGAAACAGCTGTCAGGGGATGGCTGTAATATGATGAGTATCTTAGCACCTATTGTGGACTTTTTTTTAAAAATGTATTTTCTGATGTGGCCGATCACTGGCTCTCTCTGGCTTTTGGTAGTGTTTGTTTTGATTTGTTACATATGACTCTTGTGTGCCTCCTAATTTTGTGACTATTGAGTGACATGATTTATTTTTGGTATGCAACCATTAGCATTATTTGGATTGCTGTCCACTGATGCTATAAATTTCATTTCATTATTTTGGTATTCACCCTTTTTTGTAAATACTTTATTTATCATATACAAGTAGTTTTGCCACTACTAGATTTTGCTATAAAGGTGAAGTCTTTTGTGAATTTCATAAAAAATAAATTCACTTACAAATAAGTTTCTCAGATATAAAACAGGAATAAAAATAAGAAGCAGAAACTGCACATACTTGATATTGTCAGGAGAGCCTGCATTCTCAACACAGGAAACCTGCTGGTTTGGTGGATTCTCTACAGTTAGTACATCTAGGTGAGTTAGCTCTCAAATTAGCTCAAAATTAAAAAAACAAATGTTATCTAACCAAATATAGGGACAAGACTGTTTAAAACAGAAATGCATGGCAAATTACAGGGGTTTTATCATTTATTTATGTGTTTAACTGATATTTGTTGATTTTATTTTACAATAATAATGGCAGTTTTGTAAGTTGTTAAACAACAGTTAATTAAGTCATTTTTTGCCAAAATGCTCCATATTAAAACTCTTTGGGGCTGATTCAGAGTTTGAGAGTAAGAGTAAAAAAGGGACAAGTGTAAAGCTCGGCTAAACCATTTTTCAAAGTAAGGGGTGTTAATTAATGTAAAATATTTTGAATACAGGGAAAATACTTTACTTTAGCACACAGAACTCAAATACTGCATAGGTCTATGTTAATTCTATAAAATATAGTAAAAAAAACTAAGAAACTTCAACTCTTAATTCTAATTCTGGTTGCAACATGGTATTGCTTAGGTCTACACTTTCACCTAAAAGAGGTGTAAGTGCAATAAGTGCAACTTTGAATCAGGCCCATATCTCTCCTTCAGCTGGCTATACACTCGAGCAATTATTGGTCCAATTATTGGGAGTTCAGACAAACAATAACTGTACTGTAACTTTTTTTCCTAATTGCGATAAGTCAGTCATAAGATGCTTGATTCTAATAATATTTTTTTTGTC
>WWET01000022.1:34182-44259 GCA_011038615.1 Limnodynastes dumerilii
ATATATATTATATATACACACAAAATGGAGGTTGCTCAAATCAATGTATATGTTAATACAGAGCAGGTGCTGCGAGCTATGGGGAATTTACACAAATACAGAAAAGACACCCCAGCACTCTTACTATGTTAATACAGAGCAGGTGCTGCAAGCTATGGGGAATTTACACAAATACAGAAAAGACACCCCAGCACTCTTACAGAGCACTATCAACAATCCATAACTTTCTATCTTTAAAATAAGTCAGAGAATTCGTTACATACATTTGCAAATACATGATAAGCCACCAGCCACTTACAAGGCTTCTCTGTTGTGGTCCTAACTCTAATACTGTCAGAGTCCCAACTTTAGGTTATATATCATGTATTTTTAAATTGAGAGCTTACCCCTGGCAGAGGTTCCCAAGTCTCCAAAACAGAATATTCAGTTTAGTTTTTAAGTATGTTTTAAGAATGCCTGCCAGTTTCTGTAGCATGTGCTAACACTTTAGTTACACCTGATGTCAGAACACCATGCTAAAAAATCCACAGATTAGCCATACCCCAACAGGACTGAATGAGCCCTCTTGTAGCTGATTTCATAGTTATGTTATATGTCCATGTTGACTTTCTTCACAAAATTGGTGTTTTCGTTCTGTTTGTTAAAGCTGGTTTGTGTAAGAACCTGTTATTACATATTATTGTATATCATTGATTATATGCAGTGGATCATACTATGCCAACCTATTCATACTGTGCTATTTATGGCTTTTTTTTTTTTTTTTAAAGAATTTACTGAAGAGGGAACCATTGATGTTTCTCTTGTGTGAGTCATCTCTGGTTTCCATGGGAACACACAGCAGCCATTTTGATCCATAACCTCAGATTTTCTTTGCAATGGAAAATAACAATGTTTTTTATATGTTTTCTATTCATAATAAACATATAACCAAGTAGCATCAAATGAACAAATGTCAGGAGGAGTTAGAAAACGCTATTAAATATTTGCAGCAGTGTAATAGCTAGTTCCCCAATGATGTTAAAGGCTCCTCACAGACCCTTCAACATGAAACATTCCATTAGTTACAATTTAATCCACTCCTGAGCTTCCAACTGTCACTCACTTGGTTTAAAATAATTAAGTGATAGTTTTTAAATATTTGCTTCTGCAACAATGGTGGTTACCATAGCAGCTGACAGTTGGAAACTAAGGAGCAGACTATTTTGTACCTAATGGAATGGGTCATGTTGGAGGATAGCTGCTTATTTTGACAGAATTTTTGATAACATATTCCACCTTCTCTTAAGCAAATTTTGATATTTTAAAAGAAATGTATATTTTATATTCTTCGTACTTTTAAGATATTTATATAAGATTATTATATACTAGAGAATGTCACCTATAATCTGATTCCATTCCTATAATCTGATTCCATTTTTCCTTTTGAGAAGTTTAGTAAATCTAGCCCCAAATGTTTTAATGAAGTGTACTGTAGATTCAAATTTACCACAACAGAACATAATATTATTGTACAAATTTTTTTAGTTGTTTTACATAAAGGTAAAAGAAACTTTGTATAACACAATAATAAATATTAGGTATATACCAGTGTATGAATTTTTGAAAGAAAACGTTCCAATCATTTTGTAAATATGACAAAATAACAAATTTGGCTTCTATTTGACACAATGCTGATTCACATAAAAGTCAGTATTCTTTGTCGCATATCAAGGATAATGCAGATGAGCAATTTACAGTAGATATGCCTCAGTAAGAAGCTGTATAAATATGTAAATATGTGACATTTGCTGTACTGAATGTGTCAGAGATGGGTTTTTTTTTTTGTTATTGCCATATGATATTATTAATCCAGGGTTGCTGACTCTCTTGTATTCCGGAAGATGCACGAAATTCGGGCAGTTCTCCCGGTAACCCAGGAGAGTTGGCAATACTCCCGCAGGGGACCTGAGGCTGTGGTTTCATGCAACCTAGCAACGCTACCATTCATAGTGTTACTTGGGACTGGACGGAACCTGGTGACGCAATTAGCGCCATCAAGTCCCGCCCCCACCCCTACTATTACTTTTTAACTGCTATTTAGGATTTAGTAATCCATGTGTTTTGAATCACAGTCACTTAGCACATGATGTTATGAGCAGAGAGGTTCTGGAACACCTCTTTGAGCTCTGTTTCTGTAAAATTCTCTCTCAATAATTTGCCATCACATGAAATGATCACAGCTGGGAGCTTGTGTGTGCTCTCCATAATAACAATGCAAATCAGGCAATCGGTTGTAGAACAGCTGAGGATAGTGTCCTGTTATTGAAAATGTGTTTGTTATTGTGTTAAATGTGTTAGTGAAAATGTTTCTTTTTATTTATGTGATTGCTTCTGTAAAAAAAAAAACACTCACAAAATAATTTATATCGTTGTTAATATATTTTAGTATTACTTTTAGCGTTGTTTTGATTAATGTGCATACAATATACCCCAATGTTCCATTCCCTTTGCATAGAATAGGCCAAATCCAGAGCTACGACCATTAGCGTATGTACGCTCGTCGTAGCCGTAAAAACGAAGTTTTGCATGGTCTGCGCATGCGCGCGCCAGATGTTACAACCAGAAACTCTGAACGTACTTATGAGCCTACAATCAACAGCGTAACTACGGACGCAGGGGCTTGCTAGCCATACGATACCTGTAATAACGCTTCAGAGGCGGGGTGAGGCATTTAAATCTAACAGGGTGGGCGTGTTTAGGCGCGTAAGTACAAGCAGCCATTGTGGCCGACAGCAGTCACGCTTGGAAAAGATGAGGTAGAGTTTGGTAAGCGTAAAATGAGAAAAATACATACGACAATTTTTTTTTTTTTTACAGAAGCAATCACATAAATAAAAAGGAACATTTTCAATAACATTCAGTGCCAAGGGGAGTGCATAGTATTTACGGACGCGTAAATACGCTACGCGTTGAAACTTAAAGAGAACGTAGGTCTGGATCTGGCCCAGTGTCACTAGCATATGATAATCACACAATTGAACAGTAACTGACAGGACACTACAGCTCTGGTACCTAATGTACATTACATAATTTATTTACCATGCCAGATCCACCTTAAGTACAACCAAATCCCACATAATCATTTGCTTTGACAGTCTGAGAGTTTTATTTCAGCAGAAGTTAAGAATCCAAAGGTTGCCTATAATTGTCCTATTTGTGTCCAAAATTCTGCTTACTATTACTAACCATATTACCCTCCATAAGCAGGAAGCTAAGAGGCCATGCTGTGGAAGGTATAACACCTGTCCTCACGATATGTGCTTTCTAATGTTCCCTGGGATAAGAGCAGTGCTAAGCAGTTTCTACTGATAAAGACAAACAATTCTCCTGACATACTGTATGCAGCAGGAGATGGATGAATGTGTACATCACATGGTTCTAATACAAAAGCCCCATAGCTATAGCGAATGAGCATATTTCAGCAATCTCGCTGCTAAAGTATCTGCTGACTTTGTGCCACCAGGTCATGTGGTTTCATGACCTATTATTTATAAATAGAACAAATAAAGCTTTATCAGCAGGGTTACTTAAAATCATCTGGATCAGTAACGGGAAGCAGGCAAGCCCTTGCCCGTGGCCCCCAGTTCCACCCATTTTTATTTTTACACCTCATAACACACTTAGAATGCTTACTATTCATTATTATAGATAGGTGGGGCTCGGTCAGAGTTCATTACTGTATTTTGCAGTGTTGATGCCCAGGCAGCAGGTACACATTAACGTGATTCACAAGCATTGTTGGTGCTCGGCACCTTGTGACTGTAAGGCAAGTTTTAGTCTTGTCTTCTATGGTCGTTTTCCAAATGCACTTTGCATCGATGGGACCGGTTGAGTTGCCATGCATACAACGAGTGTGCGATGTGTGTGTGGGGGGGTGAGATATTTAAATCCCATAGTAAGGGTTTGGCTAAGCGCTTATGTACAATCCTCATGTATGCAATGGCCCCATTAATGGGCCTAGGCCCAGATTCACACCAGCGGACGTATTGCGCGTACATCCGTATTTTACCGATATTAGCTACTGCGTATGCGTAGTAACTATTTTACGTAATTTTCATATCGTTTTGTTATGTGGATTGCGTATATCTGGTCTTCAAGACTGCATATTAGCAATGTACGTAACGAAACGATATGTAGATTACTTAAAATAGTTACTACGCATGCGCAGTAGCTAATATCGGTAAAATACGCACGTGTGTAAAATACGTCCGCTGGTGTGTAAATGTTAAGGCAGGGTCCTGCTGTCACAAGTCCCGTATGTGTGGGAAGAGTGGTCTTCCTTGGCACGCACAGGACTTGCTGTGGCCGGTACTCCAACCGTAGCAGCAGCGGACTTGTAGACCCTACAACTTACAAAAAAAAAACACCGTAGGGACAAATTCAGGTTTGCGGTGTTAGTAATAAAAATGACAATGTGTCCATACACATAACAGATGGCTGTGAAAACAGTCACTACTATATTCATATATTTCATATTTTTTACCGTAAAGCATGGCTAAGTTGCGCACAACTCATCCCTGGGTGTATCTTTCTTTTAAGGTGATGTATTTTTTTTCCTTTTACTGAGATGTATAGTAATATCCAGGCTTCTTTAGGGTAGTGAGCTGTAATAATGTAGACAGATCAACCCTACTGGAGTTACGTTAGGCATACGTGAATCACCCATACGTTCAAAATTACGCTACGTGAATGTGCGTATTTTCTATGGTGCGCATGCGCAGTGCATTCAAATCTGCAAATTTACGTCTCCGCAATGCGTAAAATCGCGGGGAAGCGTAGTTGTTAGTAATAGACAATGTGTCCATACACATAACAGATGGCTGTGAAAACAGTCACTACTATATTCATATATTTCATATTTTTTACCGTAAAGCATGGCTAAGTTGCGCACAACTCATCCCTGGGTGTATCTTTCTGTTAAGGTGATGTATTTTTTTTCCTTTTACTGAGATGTATAGTAATATACAGGCTTCTTTAGGGTAGTGAGCTGTAATAATGTAGACAGATCAACCTACTGGAAAAGTGAAGCTGTTTGTCATCATCCTCAGAGTGACAGTTATTACTGGCTTCTGGCCCATGTATAATGCACACTATTATTTATTTCCATATGTATCGTTGTGTCTCACCAGTTCTGCTTCTTCTGTGTGACATCTTGAATGATGTATTAGCCTGTAGGAGAATAGATTTAATTTATATTTGTGTTACATCTTGCTAGCAGAATGTACTGCTTACCATCACAATAATGATGGATTACAGAGACAGTTTTAAAGAAACCTATTCTTGCACTGTATACAACTTTACATGTGATTATTTCTTCCCTGACCAGATGACTTTTCTTGTTTTTGCTTGTATGAAGATTACATTACCCTTTCCAAATGCAGGTTACTCTCAGTCTGCAGAAGTGGTGCTGCGTAGTTTAATTATGTATGTGACGGATGGATCACTCTATGGTTAAGCCACAGCCCCCCCACTGAAGGGGCTATATTATTAAGCTGGGGCACAGTTACCACCAGAGGAGCTAAATTATGGAGCTGGAGCACAGTTATTACTGGAGGGGCTAAATCATGGGACTGGGGCACAGTTACCACCAGAGGATGTAGCTGGAACACAGTTACCTCACTGGAGGGGCTAAATGAGTACTTTTAGGTCTAGAGTAGCTAAATGATGGAATTGGTGTACATTACCACAGAAGAGTCTAAATCCCTCTTGGGGCCAGATTTACTAAGCTGCAGGTTTGCAAAAGTGGAGGTGTTGCTCAATGCAACCTATCAGATTCTAGTTCTTGCTTTCCTATTACATACTAGAGAATGTCAGCTACAATCTGATTGGTTGCTATGGGCAACATCTCCACTTTTCCAAACCAGGAGTTTAGTAAATCTGGCCCTTGATGTTGAGATACATTTACTGCAGTTTGTGCACATAGGCTCAGTCTGATGATTTTCGTTCTGTATTCTTGTGTTTACTACAAATGGTTTGTGTATTATTTATAATATATAGAATTTACTTAACTGAGCACTAAAATTTCTGCAATGGCATTGTGGCCTGAAATAACCAGCGAGCATTGTATTCCGGTTCTGTGCCAGAATAATGTAGTGTTTACCTCATCAGAAGCCATTGCACTTAGCTTCAAATAACTGATTGTTTACTTGAATATATTTGGATAAAAGTAGTGATACCGAGGATCGTTAGTCTTTCTATAGAAACCCACCCTCTACATTTCACCAATAGAAATCAGCACACATACTTATCCAGGGTGTTTATTAGGGTTTGGAATTGCACATTATATAAAGTGTACTATTCCCAGACCCCTAATATACCACACATATATTATAATATGGGTCATTTCCAGACCAGTGATGTTCCCCACTTGCACTTTATATAGTGTGCCATTCAATAATATTATCACAGATGTAATACTAGTATATTTGGGGCCTGGAGGTGCCCCTTTGGGCTGCCAGTGCTCGGAGCACAATCTCATCTGCTCCACCCTCGCTACCCCCCTGGCAGCACTGCTATAGAAATAGGTACTGGAAGAGTATGGAAGGTGCGTATGGGAAAGGAGCTATTCTAAGTCCGCATAGACTGCTATTCCTGGTACAATTTGGTGCAACCATTTTTGTTGGTACAGGCTGTTAAGAAATGGTACTATACCGGCCAAAAAATGTAGATTTGGTAGTCTGTGAAAATGGAAAAAATATTGAAATTATCTTCCACATACAGCTGAATCTGGTTAATATATAACAAAATAAAAGCACATTAGGCCACATTGTGTATCATGTCATGAATCCACTCCATTATGCAGCTATGCCTATAGCAACCAATCGGATTCTAGCTGTCACTTTTTTACATAGTAGAGAATGTCAGCTAGAATCTGATAGGCTGCTATGGGCAACATCTCCATCTTTCCATTTCCGCGGTTTAGTAAATCTAGCCTCTAAGCTTTGATGAAGTATTCAGTCCACTAATAGAGGGGCTGATCAAGAGTCTGAGAGTAACAGCAAAAACAGAAGGAAGTCTGTACCTGGACCAACCAAGATACAGAGGGATGCAAATTATTTTAGTTCTATTTTTTTCATACTTCCCAATTTTCCTAGGATGTCTCATTCAGACAGCAATCCTGCACAGTCCTGAACATCCCAGAGGGAAGAAAAATTATTAGTTATTAGATAACTTCAATTAAATTAAAGCCAACTTTTCTATGCTCTATTTGTTTTATTAACAGTGTATGTAGCTATGGATTATTACGCAGTGTGTTACAATGTAGGAAACCTTATTAAAAGGTATGGTAATTGTTGTTTAATAACAGAATGCACAAAATGGAAGTTGCCCAGATTAATTTATAGGATAATACAGACAGGTGCATGAAAGACGGGTAATCTGCTTTATCAGAAACAAGGGAAAGAAAATGCCCCAGCAACACTGCCATTAACCAGTCACAGACTATACCATTCTATCTGTAAAATAAAATACAGAAATGTCATTTACATATATTTGCAAATGATAAACCACCAGCCACTCTCAAGGCCTTTCTGTGATGGAAGTCCTAACTCTAACAGTGAGAGTCTATTGGGTCATACATCATGTTTTTTTAAATTGAGAGCAAACTCACTCAGGAGGCACCCCTTAAAGCCATAGTTGCCAACTCTACCTGAATATCTGGGAGACTCCCTAAAGATTGGGTGATCTCACTGACTCCCTGAAGTATTTGGAATCTCCCTGATTCTAATTTCATCCATTGAGGTTTATGGAGATGATCAATTTCATGGAGGCCAAGATGTAATGAAAGAATCTTGTTAATCAGCTGCAGCGTCACTTTTAGCTTTTCTATAAAGATAGTAATGAAAGTATTCACTGACAATTTAATAATCAATAAATACTGACATTTTTATTGTAAAATAGTTTTCCTGGCAGTGCTAGATACACCTATGGGTGGAGCTATTCACAGGACACACCTCTTTGGCGCTACAGGACACACCCCTTTGGTGCAGCACCTTGATAGTGCTCTTACAATCTCCCTGATATTCATTTGCAAAAGTAGGCAACCATGGGCTAGATTTACTAACTGCAAGGAAGAAAAAAAAATGGGGATGCTGCCCATAGCAACCAATCAAATTCTAGTTGATATTCTTTAGTATGTAATAGGAAAGTGAGAGCTAGAATCTCAATGATTGCCATGGGCAACATCTCCTCTTTCCTTTTCTAGAGTTGAGTAAATGAAGCCCTCTATCTTCTTCATTATAATTGCCTGAAAAGATGAGAATGATTGGGAAAAGCCTCACTGCAGTCCATCGGGATGATTGTTTCCTGTGAATATTTGAAAGACTGAGCAATTCAATTTCAAATTTCAAAAAATTTCCTAACACTAAACATTTGCTCCTATTATCACTTTATATTATTTAGATTTGATCCTAAAGGTTTTGTTGTCACAGTTTAAGATATATGCATTTTCAGTAATTTACCTATTTGTATAATACCCAGTAGCTCGTCTAATTTTAGGTGCTTATCACATATTACTTTTTGAATCACCTGCACATTTAGCACTCTGCATTATTCTCTATCCATTTTTTTTTTTATTTTACATTTTTTTTTATTGGGGAATTTCAAATTCAAGAAATGTTGCTTTGCTTGTGTGCGTATAATTAATGAATTTTTTGACTGGGTTAGTAAAGTATTAGATAAAGGGGGAGCTGTAGACATAGCTTATCTAGATTTTAGTAAGGCTTTTGACACTGTGCCACATCACAGACTGTTAAATAAGCTGAAAAACAAATATCCTAATCAGGATGATGATTCTGGTGCTCTCTATTAAATGATTTAAACACAATAATAAACCGAATAAAAAATGTCCAAAAATAAGTAAGTATAGTACATATTGCAATGTCCTAGGTAAGAAATACAATGTCCCAAAAGTTAATGAATTGTCTCTGGAGTTACTGTTATGGATACCAAGATGAATAAGCTCATGGATTAGATGCCTCTTACTGCTGAGGTTTCGTGTTGCCCCGTCCTCTGTGTGTGTCTCGCGTTCTGCACGTTGTGTTCAGCCTCCCCAATCACTTTCTATGTTTCTATGTTAATCTACTTTAACAGAAACAAAGGAAAGAAAATGTTCTGACAGATCGGGATATAAGAGGGACCTGCTTACATGCTTACTAAATCTATAGATTCTGTGCTGAACATAATTATTACCTGGAGTAATGCCAGTGTTATTTTTGTATGAAAAAGTACCCTACTTCCATATAAATTGATAAAAACTAGGCCCCTCTGTTGTAAAACAGTGCACAGCTTTGTCCTCAGCTTGCTATATGTCTAAAGCTGGTCATACACTAGAGCGATTATTGGTTCAGTCACCCAATTATTGCTGTAGTGTATGGGCATGATTTTTTTTTCAAACCGTGATAAAATTAATCATTTGATGTTGTAGAATGCTTAAAAATTATTGGACCCATGCTGCCAATTATCCTAAATCTCCACATCACCACATCCTGGGTGTAGTTTTTTGGTGTCTGAAAATTAGCAAGTAGAGCAGTAATAAAAGTAATGAAAACAAAGTTCATTACTATAGTACGACTATACAGTAATATAATAACAGAAGCTTTATTTCTCTGCCCACACATTACTGACCAGAGCTTCTTTTTTTGCAGCCAGACAATAGGCTAGATGCATGGGTGGGTCTCCTGCCAAGATTGACAGGAGATCCAGCCAATCACTGCAGAAACTGACAGGAGGCCCGTGTATCCAATCAACTGAAAGGGCCTTCTGTTAATCTCATCAGCTTTTCCCTCTTGTAGTTCTAAGAAGGAGAGGTGTCTGGCACCCAGGCCCAGCTACAGAAATTTTGGGGCCCAGGACACATGTTTTTGGGGGCCCCATCCCTCCTCAATAGTGTCTGCAGCAGTGGTCTGCAGCAGTGGAACCTCAGGGCCCTTCACAGTTGTCCTCCTTGTGCCCCCCCTGCTCGTTGCCGGGCCTGGTGGCACCGATATTGAGACCTGTCTATGGTGGGAAATCGTCCCACTCATCAGGCCATTTCCTGCT
>WWET01000022.1:44301-56474 GCA_011038615.1 Limnodynastes dumerilii
TATAGTGTATGGTCAGCATTACTGTAGTGCCAGAACAAAAAGAGTTCCTATTTCAGGTGATCACATGACTGGGCGGCCGCAGAAAAAAAAACACTAATAGTATGAATGCTTTAGTAATTTCATGTAAACTTTTTGACGCTGTTTTAATGATTTAATTACATAGAGGGGAAATACTTTACTATTATTAATAGCACACAAGTACTAAAAAGCAGTAATTTAAACTGTTATTTAGGGTTCAGATAGGAAATATCACTTCTAAACACCAATTATGAGTGTACATTCTAAATATCCCCCCCATTCCCTCCTGCAGTTCACCATGTTTTGGTCAAGGTACAAATTTGCTTCGTTATTTTGCTTTTGCTTTTACTTTGGATCAATCCCCCATCTTCCTGTATCTGTTTCATGTTGAATGTTATTACTTGTTGTTATACTGCGTAAGTTATGGGAGTGGGTTGTTATCAGTAACACTGCATCAATGTTCCTCTCTGTGGGTCTGATTCAGGTGAACAGGTGCAAGTGTACGTTTCGGCTAAACCATTTTGCAATGTGAGGGGGGGGGGGGGCAAATAAATTTTTATTCTTTTGCATGCAGGAAAAATACTTTACTTTTTGCATATAGATGTCAAATACTGCATAGCTTTATGTTTAATCTATAAAAGAGAGTTGAGCAAAGAGACTGCACCTCTTAATTCTGATCTGCTTTCGTAATGTGAGTTTGCCTCTCCCTGTGATTCAACATGGTATTGCTCAGGTCTACACTGCAGAGGTGCAGCTCTGGATCAGCCCCTGTGTGTTTGTGTACAGGGATGGGACGTGGCAGACTCGGGGCCCCATAGCAACAAGATGTACTGGGCAGAGCCATGTAGTATTGGCTGCGGGGCTGAGCAGGCCCATCTCTGTGAAAGAAGCTTTCAGAGGCTGACAGCTTAAACCAGCTGAGCTGCTCACAATATATTTATAAACAGCCATCACCATTCATACATTGAGTGCTGAGCACTGTTTTAAGCTCTCAGCCTCTGACAGCTTGCTTACAGTGCAGAGAGAGCAGTTGCCATAGGCTCCTCTCTCCTCCGGGCCCAGTAGCAGCCACACCTATAGTTACGCACCTGTTTGTGTATTAAGTTTATACTTTCATTTGTCATTTAATTCTTCCAATATTGTCGTCAGAATCCTATATATTGTATCTTACTCTGATACCACAGAGTACAGAGAACTCCCCAAGCGATGATCTGTACATAATGTAGTGGTGCAGGCAGGAAGGGTCCACTTAGATTAAATGTGCATTAAACTGTTAACTTGAGAGATCCATTTAGAGGACGCCACATCCCAATATTAATTTTCCTTGTTCACTAAAAATAGTGATTTCATGCTGACTGTTGCCTGTGGCTACACTGTCTGTAGATCCATGATTATGCTTGACAAGGCACAGCTATTAAGAGCAAGCCTACTCTGTGCATCTTAGTCAACTGTTTGTTTGTTTGCTGGCCGGCCAAGAGCAGACATGGGCATTATAGCTGTGTATTCTGTCTAGTAAAACATTGGGGCTGATCCAGAGTTTGTGAGTAAGGACAAAACAGGTGCAAGGGGACAGCTTGGCTAAACCATTTTGCAAAGGAAGGGGCGCTAATTCATTTTCATTCTTTTTCTTGCAGGGAAAATACTTTATTTTTGCAATTAAAACTAAAACACTGCATAGCTTTATGTTTAATCTATAAATTAGAGTTGAGCTAAGAAACTTTTCTTCTCAACATTGCTCAGGTCTACACTTACACCTAAAGTGCAGCTTCTGAATCAGCTCCATTGTCTACATGTACAGTGTCATAGAAATTCAGTTTAGAGGCTGATTCACAGATCAGCTGGGAACATACATATACAGGACCATAATCACACTTAAGAGAGAGTTAGGTGCAGACAGAACCCCAACTAACTCACTTGTCCTGCCCCCAACCCGCCTGCTGTTTTTAGGCACCCAACGGCACTTATCTTACCATGCGTAATGCCCTTCTTAAAAAGGAAACTACGCATAGAGAATGGCTTCCCTGCCCTCCCCAGCTAATCTACATTATGTTTAATCTATAAATTAGAGTTGAGCTAAGAAACTTTACTTTTCGATTTTAATTCTGCTTTTACAGTTTACATTTTCCTTCCCTTACAATTCTACATTGCTCAGGTCTACACTTACACCTAAAGTGCAGCTTTTGAATCAGCTCCATTGTCTACATGTACAGTGTCATAGAAATTCAGTTTAGAGGCTGATTCACGATCAGCTGGGAACATACATATACAGGACCATAAGAGTTGTCCTGCCCCCAACCCGCCTGCTGTTTTTAGGCACCCAATGGCACTTATCTTACCATGCGTAATGCCCTTCTTAAAAAGGAAACTACGCATAGAGAATGGCTTCCCTGCCCTCCCCAGCTAATCTACATCCCTCCCCCCTCTGAAGTGCACTCGCGATGTCGCCAAATGAGGACATTTTCCGTTTGCAAAAAGCGGAAATGCCCAGATTTCACTAGTCTAGATCAGGTGACCAACACTCGCAGAATATCCAGGACACTCCTGAAGTTCTGTATCCTGGGAGGGCAGGCTAGGCTCCCGCAATGGCCGTCTCAAGTCCCACCCCACCCCCATCTATAAACACTACTACACCTAGTGTGATTACTGATAAGGTAATTTGCATCATCAAGCCCCATCCCTACTTAGTAATACTATAAATAGTGGCATTGATGGGTGGGGCTTCAGGGCTCTATTTGCATAAATTGCTTCAAGCCCCATCCTAATACCAGCATCTTTTTCTTCCCTCCAAGATCTCCCAGACATAAAAAATAAAAAGTCTGCAAACCTGGTCTAGATCCTGTCAATAGGAACTACTGGTAGTAGAGATCCTGCAGACTGGTACAATATGGTTCAGGAGTTTTTGGCATGTACAACAACTGCATAAATGCCACTGTACATTCCAATAAGACTGCACCTCTCTAAATCAAACTCTCTATTTTCATTTTAAAACTGAAATCTTACATTGTTTTATTCACAAACCTATGGTTCAAAGATTGCACCTGGTGCGATGGTCTGTTATAGATGCCGTTTGAATTGTGCGCTGTTTTTCATTTTTATTCTAACTTGACTGAGACTAAATGAAGAATGATAGACGCTGTATTACTATAGCGGGAAATCACGTTTCACTATGTATGCTGGGGGTAACATTTTCTCTAATTCATATCCAGCAGATTTCAGAGAAAAACATGACATTTTCATAATGTGTCACATGACACATGACAGACTTCTAGGGAAATAAAGTGCAAGTGATTCTGCTAGAAAAATAATACGCCTCTGACTCGCTGTTAAACTTGTCATTTTCTCCCAAACACTTGAAGAGATGACTGTAAATAACTGGCGCTATAGACTACGTAACAAACCATAATCCATATTTAGAGGGGTGCGTGTCTACCTACGAGTGTTCAACACAGGGTTGCCAACTTTCTATTTTTTAGAGGGAAGAAAGCGATATTGGGATGTGGGAAGGGCTAAATGCCATAATTTATGCAAATTATTATTATCATTTATTTATAAGGTGTCTGCAGCGCCGTACAAAATAAATAAAAATACAGTACAGACATACAGGGCAGGGATGGACAGCATAGTACATAAAAAAATACAATCTAAATATAATATATCACAAAAATACAATAAAGTGAAGCAAGCACAGAACGCAAGGCAAAATGCGAGGTGTCAAGCTCGATAGCGCACAGTGAGAGGTTGAGAGGGAGCCACCAGTTGGGGATGGGGTAAAAGGGTAGCAGAGGGGGACAAGAGGGTACAAAGTGAGGGGTGAGTGGTGGAGGTATACAACACTAGGATGGAGGGCCCTGCTCACATGAGCTAACACACTAAGTGGGAGGGATGGCACTAATAATTAATAATTATTAAGCCCTGCCCAATCCCTAGTAACAGCATGAATTACAGTATTGATAAGCAATGGGCTGGGCATAAGGCCGCGATTTGCATAAAACCCCAGCCTCAACTCCATTGCCGGTTCTCCCCCGATACCAGGAGAAATGCCTGAATTTCAGGAGTCTCCCGGATATTCCAGGAGAGTCGGCAACCCTGATCTACTGTCTTAAGATAATGCCCTGATCACCCAAATCATTTGCACATTAATGTAACTGCACCAAAAAACGGGATCTGACCCATTCTCCTGTGATTTACAGAGTCCCTGAGCTTCTGTGTATTGACAACTGGAAAGTCATTTGGTGGTTAGGAGATGCCTTGCTGTGTGTTGTCCGATTAATAGCTATACTGCTTCCTGATAATGAATATACTGAATAGGATTTGAGGTTAACCATCATTTGAAAAATGTCAGGGTAATAAAATGGTCATTTCCACATGTTCTTTTGTGTAAATGTCAATGCACTTTAATGGAAGGGCACAAGGAACGCTTATTTACACTGGCTAGACGTTTTGGATTATTACATTTTGTGAAATTATTGTGTGAATCAGATGATTTTTTTGTGCTTTTTCTGTTGTAGACGTGCAGTGTATGTATAGGTAAATTTGCACTTGTACAAATGTAGATATGTATTAAAATAATCTTTCCTTTGTAAAGCATGGGTGTTTTTCTCATGTTAACCATCTATTTCTCTTATATAGAAGTAATATAATAATTAGTAACAGAAGGAGTGCATTGAATGACATTAGGGAAAAAACGTGTGATATACACATGCACTTTTACTATTCAATACATATACAACAAAAAAGTATTTGCAGTTCAATATCACACTCTGGCGTCCTGACAAATTCTGTATTGAAAGATAGGAAAGACACACAGAAAGCGTGATTATCTCGGGATGCACTCAGATAGCCCTCATTACTTGTCCCACTATTGGGCACCTAAAGTTAAAACTTACATTTTTTTAATTGTATATAAAACTTGGTAATGTATAGCCGTATCCTTTCAATTGATCAATAATAAAAGGTGTCTCAGAAATGCAGCAAAATATATAAAAAACACAGAAAAATAAACATGTGAATGACAAGACACTAAATTGTGATAAAAATATTATGGGATCTACGAAGACCAAGCAGGTTTTGAAGAGAGGCCCGAGACATCACAGCTAAAGCCATTGGGGCAGATCCTGAACTACGCATTTCCGCGAATTTACGTGTGGCGGACACGTAATTCTTCCACACCTGGCTTGCTCCTCACAACAGATGCGGAGAAGGCGTTTGACAGGGTGGATTGGACCTTCCTGGCAGGGGTCCTGAGACACATGGGACTGGGTCCAATATGTTTGCGTTGGATTATGGCTCTCTATTCAGCCCCTTCGGCGTGCATCAGGGTAAATGGCTCACTGTCGGCCCCCTTCTAAATAGGCAACGGTACACATCAGGGCTGCCCCCTTTCCCCTCTGGTCTTCGTCCTCTGTATGGAGGCTCTCACTCGCTCAATACGGCTGAACCCGAACATCTCTGGGGTCATTGTTGACAAAATAGAGCATAAGCTCACATTATTTGCAGATGACCTCCTGGCTTTTCCCCTCGTTTCTCTTCCTAGCCTAATGAAGGAATTTGCAAAATTCGGTTCCCTTGCCAATTTTAAAATTAATTACTCCAAGTCCTCTGCCCTCAATCTGTCGGTTCTGGAAGAACTTCTAGCCAATTTGAAATCACAATTCCTCTTTGCCTGGTCCTCATCACACATGAAATACCTAGGAATCCTCCTCCCTAGATCTCTCACTAACCTCTTTAAATAAAATTTCCCTCCTGCTCTAGAGCATCTTAGGACTGCCTTCCAGAGATAGAGAGGGGGAGGTTTCTCTTGGCTAGGACGTATCAGTATTATAAAAATGACAGTTTTGCAACAGATGCTTTATCTCTATAAACCATCCCGATTTCCATTCCATTTCCATTTCTACACATTTTTCACACAAATGTACGTTTGTCAGTTTGTATGGGTGAGTAAACAATATAGATTGTCAGGATATCTGTTACGGTACCACTGGAATTACCTGGGCTGAGAACCAGGGTGGCCATCAGGTAGAGGCGGATGACGCTTTACCAAGGCGCGGAGTCTAACAGGACCTTGTTCTTCACTAGAGCCTCTGAAGGTGAGGATAGTCTGGCACTGCATGTTTACCCGTAGGTTGCGGCCCCTGGAGCAACACCCGGGAGAAGAAGGAGAAGCACAGAAGGAGTCAGAGAGGTAAGGAGCCAGATAGAAGAGGAAGCGGGAGGAGACAGGCCAGTAGGACCTGACCTGTAACAAACGACACTGAACACAAAACACAGACAGAGGACAAGAGAAGGGCGACAGTGCCGTGCTGATATAGCCACTGCTAGCCCATGATAGGCTAGTAGCAGACCAACCACCCCTGATGACACAGGACGTGGGAGAGTATCCGTGACAATGGAGCAGATAGACGGAGCGCGCGCCCGCTGTGTGCTATGGAGGCACTCCATGTGGACCTTTGTCTACCAGGCGCGATTGGCTGGCTTGTACGGGACCGGAGGGGTGAGTGATTGACATGCACGGCTGCCGCAGCCGGCATGTAACAATGGGCCTGATCCAGAACAACGATGTAGCGCTGAGCGTGCTAACGCTCAGCGTTACATCGCTGACTCCCCCCTGGCACTCCCCCTGTGCGGGCGTATGGCCCCTTCCTTACGCCGGGTGAAGGCTACCCTAGCTTCGCCCGGCCACAGAAGGAGTCAGAGAGGTAAGGAGCCAGATAGAAGAGGAAGCGGGAGGAGACAGGCCAGTAGGACCTGACCTGTAACAAACGACACTGAACACAAAACACAGACAGAGGACAAGAGAAGGGCTGACTGGACAAACAGGACAGACAAGACTAACCAGGGCAATCGCTTGCACACACAAACAGCAGGAACCCCCAGGGGGGTTAACAAACACAATCACACAGGAGAGGCAAGGGACATACAGTGAGGAACAAAACAACAAGGTGGAGAGAGAGGGAATGGAAACACTGAGGACCAAGGAGCAAGGAACTGGGCAGGAACAGAATTGGGGCACTCAAGAATCAAAGAAGAAGTGGGCGCAAGGCAGAGACAGAAAGTAGCAGGCATAGGATCAACAGAAACTATAACCGGCGCTGTCAGAGCGACAGCGCCGTGCTGATATAGCCACTGCTAGCCCATGATAGGCTAGTAGCAGACCAACCACCCCTGATGACACAGGGCACCTCCTGGACGTGGGAGAGTATCCATGACAATGGAGCAGAGAGACGGAGCGCGCGCCCGCTGTGTGCTATGGAGGCGCTCCATGTGGACCTTTGCCTACCAGGCACGATCGGCTGCCACAGCCGGCGCATCCTTTAACGTAAACACTCACAGGGTGGCCTCCAACTGCCTAACTTCATGGAATACTATCATTCAGTACTCTTATCTAGGATCCTTGACTGGACTAGATCCTCCCGTACCAAAAATTGGATGCAAATGGAAGCTGCCTCTCTAGAGAACCCCTCAGAGGTGGATCTCTGGTTGACGAATCTTCCTCCCTCTAGCCACCCCCTGATCAAACCAATGCTACATTGTTGGGCTAGGCTTCGAAACCTCCCACCCATCTCTGTACGTTTCACCTTTGACTACACTATCCCATAATCCTGACTTCTACCCTGGTCTTCCCCCTTCCAACCTCTCCTTCTGGCGTGAAGGTGCAACAGTTCGCAGCCTGCATTTGCTAGATAATAGGACGATTAAGCCCTTTTCCTCCCTCCAAGAAACCAGTACCCTTCATTACACTGACTTTTGGCTATATTTGCAGGTAAGGGACTTTGTCCTTCGCAGAATCTACTCTGGAGGTGCGTGTAGGCCACTCACGCCCTTCGAGGTCCTCTGTACTCTCTCCCATAGTCCTAGACACAATATAAGCCGGATTTACCAACTTTTATTGGAGGGCATATATGTTTCTCCTCCCTTGTATACAAGACTATGGGACCGCGACCTCCAAAGACACGACACAGACCAACTTTGGACAAAAACTTTTTAATTTACCCATGCAAGCTCTGCAAGCCTTGGGATTCTGGAAACCCACTACAAAGTCTTGCTACACTGGTATCGCTGTACAGACCAACTGGCTCGAATACACTTGAGGATCTCGGGTATCTGTTGGCGATGTGGCGTGGACAGGAGCACTTTCCTTCATATTTGGTGGACTTGCCCCAGACTTACCTCGTTCTGGCTTAAGGTCAAGGAGCTGTCTTCCGATATCCTGGGCTCCCCTGTTCCATTGGGACCATCTTTTTTGCTTCACAACTCCAATCTCCCAATATAAAAAATCGCTCGAGACATTTGAACAGTGTGGCTAAAGCGGTGATGCCAGTTTACTGGCGGTCCAAGGTCCCCCCTTCCCCAAGGGAATGGTTAGCTAGAATTGACCTCTACATATCTATGGAAATCATCACCATGTCTAGCCCAGAGAAGGTCTTTGAAGTTACCGCCACTTGGTATCCATGGTTAGTGGTCATAGATACCCAGATCTTCCATACAATTATGAACCCACATGTTCCTCCCCTTCCTCCCCTCACTCAGAAATAGGAGTCTAGTAATTAACTCCTTGGTTCCCCTTGGACCCCTGCGGTCCTCTCTGTGTCTGATGCTGCATGATACATGGTAACAAGATGGTCTTCAAATTATTAGCTGTATATATTTTATGGCTTAGTTTAGCTTGGTCCGGTCCATCTTTCCATTTCCTCCTATTATCTCCTTCTTCAACACTCTTACTTTCATCAGCCTTAATCCCCCCTCCTTTTCTTTCTTCCCCCTCATTATGTGCGTCTCGGATTTGGAAAATGTCCTAACATTCCTAAACAAACCGAAAACTGCGTTCCTAATACAGATATGTTTTGTTTATTAATACATGTCTTAAATACAATGAGCCAATAATGTCCTATACTTGAAATTTACATGTTTGTTTTGTGCGGTTTTCAATAAGCAGATTAACATAAAATATTATGGGGAGATAGTTATGAAGCCTCACAAAATTGAGAGTTTCCAGTGTGTAGATTGCAGCAATTGTAACTAAATCCAAGATACTCAGCTGTGCAAATACAGTCTCTCTAGATTTTCATTAATAGGTAGAAATAAAGACCAAACCTTTGTGTATGAGAAATCACACACACAATTCTATGCTTTATTATTAAAGGTCCTCACATCTTATGATATAATAGTTTAGGTTCCCACTATGGTGGTCTAACAAAATGAAATAATTTATTATATAGATAGTTAGAACATGATATTAAGTGGAATCTAAATAGTAGTGAGGGTAACAGGCAACCCGCAATAGTGCTCTGTCCCCTTCCTATAGGAATCTATATACCTCTGAATAAGCTACTATTATGCCCCATCATACAGACATTTAGGTAATAGAGCAACGGCTGAGAACTATTTTATATCATGGGGCCAAACCCATGTGTAAACACTGGAAATGTTATAAATAAAAAGTGCTATAAACAAACCCCCTATGTGCAACATTGACACGCGTTTCGCTCGAAAGTAGAAGCATCCTCAAGGCATCAACCCGTTGCCAGACAGCTGAAAACTTTTAAGAGAACGCAGAACCACTCAGATCCAGGTAAAAGCAACACTCCCCCAGAATAGCCAATCCGTCACCCCACTACTTATACGACGTCATGGAGCCAAGCTTCTGCCCCCTCTTAATTGACAGATTCAGAGCCCTTGAAGATCCTATTTCAGTGGTTGTGAACCTATGGCACGCATTCCAGAGGGGGCACTCAGGGCCCTCTCTGTGGGCATGCACGCCTGAGGACATTTCTAACATCACCCGCCCCAAGGGCTGGCAGAACCCGGTAAGCAGAGTAAACGCGACAGGGGGGCGCCAAGGCAGATAGTCGCTTCTCTCTGACTACAATCTCCCACCAGGACCCAGCATCCTCCGCTCTCCTCACTCCTCTCTTCTCACTGAATGTCGGGTGTGACGCAGAGAGGAGCCTGAACAGTAGAAAGAAGAAACAGAACAAAGAGAAGGAATAGAAGAAATAAGGTCAAGTAAAAGGTAAGTAAAGGGGGCACAAGCAGGGTGATGATCATGATAGGGGCACAAGCAGGGTAATTATAAAAGGGGGCATAAGCAATAAAAGAGTGTGATTATAAAAGGGAGCATAAGCAATGTGATTATAAAAGGGGGCTCAAGAGTGTGATATAAAAGGGGTCTCAACAGTGTGATTATAAAAGGGGGCACAAGCAGTGTGATTAGTGTGAAAACCATTATTGAATTAACAAATAATTTAAAAATGAGAAAGGTGCAAATGTATTTTTCTTTAGACTGCTCTTACGCAATCTATGTACAGAAATGGTACGTAGATAGCGTAAATAAGCTACTATACATGCGTAGTAGCTCAATTCTTAAAACAACGTACGTAAGACGAAAACTGCGTAACTGTGCATCCGGACATCGGTCTCTAAAAGGTTGGCCATCACTGTCCTATTCATTTCTATTATGAGGGATACAACCATTACTACTGAAAGTAAACTGTTAGAGGGGAGACTAAAGCTACTGTATATGTCAGTGCAACTCCTCAGGAAATAAACATCTATAAAAAGTATTTACTAAATGGCAAGAGTATATCGTTGATATAAAGGGGTAGATCCAGAAATACGTGTGCCGTACGTTTATTCGCGGAGCGTATTTTCGTGTGCGTTTCACTCCCCTCGGCACACCCCTTGCACGGACGTATTTTGTCAAGATACGCCGCCCAAACCCTACCTTAAATTTTTCATACGTTCATTACGTCTCCGCCACGCGTAAAATCACGGGGAAGCGTAGTTCTGGATCAGGCCCAATGTGTAATGCCAGGGATATATTGATCAGATACATCAGTTAGAGTAACCCAATGCATCATATAAATAATAAGTACAATAATGTCTCTCCAGAACATGCAAGGATCTCATATATAAACTGGGACCAGTATCGGCAGTGAGTATGCAGTGGCTGCAAGATCGGGAATCTAATAGATGTTTAAAAATAACGGGCCAGATTCACACCTAAGAAGCAGTCTCTTCTTTGGTGTGTATCTGTAGTAAAGGACCTACTGCGCATGTGTAGTAGGTCCTTTACCCAATCTACGTACCAGTTTGGTATGCAGATTGCCTCTGGGCGGTCTTTAGCTAAAATGAAGCGGCATAATGGGGGGGCTTGGAAAAAAGTGGGAGGGTGAGGTATTTAGATTAGCCAGGGAGGGCGGGTAGCCCCAATGTCCATGCAGACATTGCACGGATAGTTAAGGTAGCCCTATGGCACTAGTAAGTGCCATAGGGCACTTAAGGGGGTGGGATGAGGGCAGGACAGGTGAGTTAGGTGCAGGTCTGTCCACATCTAACTCACACCGGATCTGTGAATCCGGCCCTACATACACATGCCCCAATTAAACAATAAATAGGTAAAAAAAAAAAAAAGAAATAAACATGTTACTGTAAGAGAAAAATCTTTAGAAAAATTTTGGTGTAAAATAAATTACTGATATATTACTGCCTAAGAATAATGAAAGAATAAACCTTCTGTCAATAACAGTGATAGTAAAGCGTATGGCTATGCCCAGTGGCGTAGCTACAGGGGTCGCAGCGGTCGCACTTGGGGGCCCAAGCTGACCTTTTGCACCTGGGCCCATGAACCTTTAGCTACGCCCCTGGCTATGCCACAAAAAATCCCTCAATTCGCCAGATAAAAGAATTCTGTATTGACAAAACGTAGAGAATAGCCAAGCAACTTGGAGTTTGTTCACATGCGCTACAATCATATCCATTACAAACAGTCTCCACTTGTTCATGGAAACCTCTGGCCACAATGCAAATATTAGTTCCATTTTTGGACATCAACCAGGCAAACATCGCTGGACAAAAACGTCCAGATGTTTGCCATCTAAAAAATACAAATCACTGTAATTTTACTAAATCGCCTTTAGATCGTCAGCAAAGCGCAAAAAAACAAAGCACCTAGTCTAGGGGGCGCTTTCAATGAAAGCCCCATACTGTACCAGAAAAACACATGTTAATATATTTGACATGTGTTTTTCTCTTTCCAAAATGCAAGCGCAGTATGTTTTGAATGCTTAGCATGGCTGCGCTGATAGAACGCTGTAAAAAAAAAAAACTGTCCAAAAAATATACACAATATACAGGTGAAACTCGAAAAATAAGAATAT
>WWET01000022.1:56780-72205 GCA_011038615.1 Limnodynastes dumerilii
TACTGCCTCAATGTGGCGTGGCATGGATGCTATCAGCATTCTTCCACCAGACTCTGGGACCTTGGTTTCCAAATGAGATGCAAAATTTGCTCTCATCAGAAAAGAGGACTTTGGACCACTGAGCAACAGACCAGTTCTTTCTTTCTTTAACCCAGGTAAGATGTTGTTTGTTGTTCAGGAGTGGATTGACAAGAGGAATACGACATTTGAAGCCCATGTCCAGGATCCGTCTGGGTGTGGTGGCTCTTGATGCACTAACTCCAGCTTCAGTCCACTCCTTGTGCAGCTCCCCCACACTTTTGAATGGCCTTTTCCTGACAATCCTCTCCAGGCTGCGGTCAT
This sequence comes from Limnodynastes dumerilii, assembly GCA_011038615.1. Lineage (NCBI taxonomy): Eukaryota > Metazoa > Chordata > Amphibia > Anura > Limnodynastidae > Limnodynastes > Limnodynastes dumerilii. Next base: position 57,123 of record WWET01000022.1, read on the forward strand.
CCCTGCTGCTTGTGCACCTTTTTCTTCCACACTTTGCCCTTCCACTTAACTTTCTATTAATGTGCTTTGATACAGCACTTTGAGAACATCCAACTTCTTTTGCAATTTCCTTTTGAGGCTTTACCTCCTTGTGCAGGGTGTCAATGATGGTTTTCTGCACAACTGTCAGGTCAGCAGTCTACCCCATGATTGTGAATTCTACTGATCCAGACAGAGAGACCATTTAAAGCAGGCATAGGCAACCTGTGGCTCTCCAGGTGTTGTGGAACTACAAGTTCCAGCATGCTTTACTTGCAAAAGCATAGCTGGTACCTGACAAGGTTTGATGGGAATTTTAGTTTTGCAACACCTGGAGAGACGCAGGTTGCCTATGCCTGGTTTAAATGGTCTCTCTGTCTGGATCAGTAGAATTCACAATCATGGGGAACCCTTTGCAGGTGTTTTGGAATAATTTGCTGATTAGAGTGTGACACTTTGCGCCTACAATATTGAACCTTGTCACATTATTGTAATTTTGTGAGATTTTGATTTTGGGGTTTTCATAAGCTGTAATCATCAAAATTAATACATCATAAGCTCTAAGCCATAATCATCAAAATTAATACAAATAAAGGCTTGAAATATCTCACTTTGCATGTAATGAGTCTATATAATATATTAATTTCACCTTTTAAATTGAATTACTGAAATAAATGAACGTTTGAACGATATTCAAATTTTTCGAGTTTCACCTGTACATTTACACACGTCATATGAAAACACACATTTACAAACCATAATATTACCCCCTAATATCTCAAATTAATTCAGGTGGCCACACTGTGTTTTAATAAACTTCTGTTAAAATAAAGTGTGTTGCATAAAGTCATAAAAAATCTTTGACTCACCGTTTAGCTGTCATCAGTCTTAGGACGAGTTGCTTGTAGTTTCTTCTTTCTTTGCAGTTAATCTTTTCCAGTTGCTTGAAGATGATGTTCTGGTCCTTCCTTCTGTTCAGGCTCCTTCCTATTCATGGGAGCCGCTACTAATGACCATTCGAACACTAGAAGGCACCCTTTTGTACAAATTATGACGTCATAAACACTAGGTCGCACACTAGAGCCCACTAATGTAAATGACGTCATAATTTCTATAGAAGGGTGCCCTCTACTGACCGAATGGTCATTGTAGCAGCGCCCATGAAGAGGATAGAGCCTGTCTTCGGGGCAAGTGCTAGAATAGGCCGAAGAACAAAGTCATTTAAATGAAGCCATAGCCATTTAAATGAAGGCTACGGGGGGAGGGGGGAGCCCCGTTTCGACTACATCTGTGGCAGTATGGCCGCAGACCTAGTTGTAACACTTAAGATAGGAATCTGGATTTACTACTGATAGTGGGGAGTGCAGGAGCCACGACCTGCTGGATCCTCGCTGCAGAAGTCTATCCCCACCATTAGAGGCCCTAGCAAAGACCTGGCCCCAATTGGACTCCACACCCTGGTGTGCAGTTAACCCAGGTAACATAACACCTCAGACGAGGAGAACCCCCTGCATGAAAGTCTTTGTACATAACATAATATAAGAAATGAGTCAGGGCCTCTTTGGATCAATAGCATCAGCGGTGACTGATGGGGAAGGTGGTTGCTTAAGGCTTTGTTTCCCCTTTAGATTGGTAACAGCTGCGATGGAGAGGGAGCGCTGCCCCCTTTAGATTTGCTGATTGGGTGTCACCAACCCTGCCCCCTGTGGCAGCCATAAACACTGATACCAAATAATAGTTGTTCTATAGGGACTTGCAGACTCCATTTTACAGGAAGGGATGTTGCGTGGGAAAGGCTCTCTTCCTAAAATGCCCCTGTTACTATCTCTATGCAATAAGCAAAAGCAAACTATCCCCCCTGTATATAAATAAGACAATTAAGTTGACAACGCCTGAAATTCAACTTGGTTTATCCCAGGTGCAAATTTCCACCTATTTTCCTCATATTTTTAAACTTTGTCTCAGTTTCTTTTTGCTTTGGTAAAAACACTTTTAGAGGATGAGGAAATAATCAGGGATTAAAGTATTGAAATTACCTAACACAAATGTAACATGAAAAAGCAGCCACAAGGACAAATCTATAGAGTGGGCCTGGTTCTGCCCTGCACTTTGCTGTGATATGTTATTACTGACTCTGGGCTGGATACAGACTTAAGTAAGTGCTTGAAATTAGTCACTCCTGGGTTAAACCATGTTGATTTCAGGGGGAGTCAAGTTAATTGTATTCTTTGCATGCAGGGATATATCTTTGAATTGCTTAGTGCACACAGATACTGACCAGCTTTACTATCACACTGTTGTTTAGACTTGGGATAGGAAACATCACCTCTCAACTCTAATACTGTTTGCAACAGATGAAATATGACTCCCCTGCAATCAGCATGGTTTAGCCCAGAAGTAACGAATTTCAAGCACTTACTTAGGTCTGAATCCAGCCCTCTATGTTCCATACTTTAAAACTAAAACTTCATGTAACAGTTGGATCCATGGTCTAGTTTATGATATACTCACGAATATGTTATATAGCCCAAACATGGGCCCAATTTTGAAAGTGCCGTTTCCTTGAGAAGGCATTGCAATCGATCCACGGAGCACCAAACTTTTGGTGCTCTGAAAAGTTAATAAAAATAGTCCCCCACTCCTCTCCCTAATTTTTACCCTAACCCTAACCCTCCTTTGCTTGCAGCCTGACCCTAACCCTCCCTCCCCCGCACAGAGAGTTTACTCACCTGTCCCTCGGTCTGGAGATAACAGCGGCGGAGGGATATCGTCTTTTCTAAAGGAGAGTGGGTGAAGTATGCCGAACGGCATACTCACCCATTCTGAAAAAAAAAAAAAGTATAAAATGGGAAACTTTCGGATGTCCCTTTTTCGCAATTCAGATTTTCTGGCCGGAGAATGCAACCGTCAAAATGTGGGGCAGGCTTTATTTGCTCAACAAAGCCCAAGGAAGAGATTTCTCTGTTAGGATTCAATTCAAGGTCATTGACAGCAGAAATAAATTTGCACTTTAATTGGTCATTAACATGCGTTATGATGGCATCTTTGTAGGGAAGTGGAAATGGCACACGTGTCAGCGACATGTTTTACAGTATCACATTGTCCTGTTTCATCAGACACACTAGCATTGCTGCTGCTGGTGTTTTGTCTTATTTATTTCTTTTTTTTAAGTGTTTTTTCAGCCTGGAGGAAGTGGGCAAACTCAAGAAAATAGCCCACGGTTTACTAGACCCATCAGTGATGGACCTACGTTTTTGGGGCCCTGAAGCTTGAACTGTTTCGGAAACACCTTCGCAACCAGCAACAATAGGGAAACATCCAACAAGGTCAAAAGGCCAAGGTCTTGAAAATTCACACCAGCACGATACATTCACTGGCTCGAAAATTGCATTTTAAAAATACAGACAGCTGAAACCTAATTTTCGGCTGCCTCTATTTTGAAAATGGTACTCATTCATTAATTCAGAAACTGCCGCACTAGACCGCCTGGGTGAGTATTACTGCGGAGTCTTAGTATTAGCCTAAGAGTAGGGGAGACTCAGGATTAGGCTGCGGGGAAGGGAGTCTTCAGCTAAGGCTGCAGGGAAGAGAAGGTGAGGGTCAGGGTGAGGATTAGGATAAGGTTTTCTGTTGGCTAAATACTCGCCACTTGCGGCTGTGGATTCATGCTGGGGACCTTCGATTATCTCTCCTCGGAGTAGCAGCAGCAATCGATTGCAGAGCCAGTTTAAAAATAGCTGCTAGAAAATGGCCGTTTCGCAAAATGGACTGCTGAAGCACACCCGTGATCAATAAATGGAGATCAGGTAGCAGCCAAAGCACGTTTCAGTATTTATTAAGGCAACTTTTTACACTTTTATTCGCTATATTCTTTCCCTGGTGCGGATTAATGTTCTTTTTCTGTTAACATTTACCTAGACAAAGAACAGTATTCTGTATAAGTTCATGTATGAAGCCACTTTCAGGAAATCATTTGCTGGACTGACAGGCACAGGGAAAGTGGGTTTCAAAACTCTTCCCTTCAGACCACTTAAATGTATTATACATTTATAACTGTGGTCACCCTCTTTACTATTTAAAAAAAAAATCATGTCATTTTCATTCTGTCAAATTGAAATTTTATTTTTGTGACATAATTAAGAAGACTTAAGTTGAAGACTAGATTGTGCCAAATCATCTGTTTCCACAGACCACTATATGTCCATCTGAATGTATCTAAAGTAGTATTATAGAAGTATTCTAAAAGTATTGGTTTATTTATTGATCAGAGAATATAGAGCATCCTCATTTATAGATCATATACTGACATCTATGCTTAAAATGTTGTATTGCATTTGAAGAGAATGCTAGGTATAGACTGACTTGTTGAACACAACACTCATAAAAATAGAAAGTATGTGTTCTATGCTAGAGGTAAAAAGCACAACCTCAGTAAATAAAAATGAATTTATTTATGCACAAACAATATAAAAGCAGTAAAATGAGCAAAAGTACACAAATACTACTTTCAGATATTCTTTGTATTGCCATGGACTCATACGCTGAGAAGAGTAAAGTTTAACGCCCATAGTTAAACATTCATCCTTTATAGCAAAAACTATTGCAAAAAAGATTTTTTAGTAGTCACATACAAAAAAACAATGTTTCTAAAGTCCTGACCAGGCACTTTCCTCCAAGAGGACGCTAAGTCAGAGATATCATTCTCAATTACCTATGAAACTCTAAAATCTAATCCAATTTTAAAATATCAAAATGATTTAAAAACTATTTTAGACTGGGCTCTGAAAGAGAAAAATTTCTTATATCCGCTATACCCAATTATAGCTGTGTATTATTTTTTACCCAAGATACATAAGTCCTTAACCAACCCCCCCCTTGCCCTATAATATCTGGCATCGGCTCACTGACATTAAATCTCTCATTCTATATAGACCATCTTCTGCAAAAACATGTGTCAAATTTGAAGGCTTATCTACGAGATACTGCTCATTTTCTAAAACTTGTGTCTGAACTACAATGGAAAACTTCCGACATTTTAGCTACCTGTGATGTACAGGCACTCTATTCAAATATCCCCCATTCTAAGGGTCTAGAGGTAATCAATTCCTACCTCTCTACTGATGATACCATCTCGTGTAATCACAAGGAATTTATTGAGTAGTATTGCTTTCATTCTGGAACATCATTTATTTTTTATTTGACTGGACCTTTTAAAGCCAACTACTTGGAACTGCAATGGGGACCAGGTTCGCCCCGAGTTTCACCGGCCTCTACACGGGTCACTTCGAGAAGAGACAAGTGTGGGGCGGCGAGACAGGGACGAGCCTGGTCCTCTGTGCACGCTATATAGATGACATGTTTTTTGTATGGGATGGCTCTATGTAAAGCTTCCAAAAATTCTGTGATACGTTGAACCTAAATGATTACATTCTTAAGTTCACATCTGAAATAGGTCAAAAATCTATTTTTTAGACATCACATTGGAAATAATAAATGATAAAATCACCACCTCTACTTACCAAAAACCAGTGAACACCAACAACTATTTAGATTACAATAGCAATCACAAAAAAACTTGGTTGTCAAACATCCCCACTGATGATGAGAAGAAATAGTTCCTCTATGGAACTCTTCTTACCCCAGACAGAGAACCTGATTGAAACTTTTAGAGTGAAGTCATACTCTCAAGATCTTTTACAAGCTTTTTCATATAAAATAGCTCTAGATTTAGACAGAAAAGACTTATTGAGTTATAAAAATAAAGAATGCAAGCAAAACAAAAATCAAAATCAAAATATGACTTTCTTTTCCACATTTAATTGTGCCTCTAGTAAAATAATTAACAAAAATTAAAAAATTTATCCAAAATTAAAATCCATAATTCCATCTAAACCTGGTATAACTTTCCGTAAGGCCAAAAACCTGAAGGATTATCTGGCACCAAGTTTTTTTTCAGCATAAACAAAAGAAACCAAAAATAGATACAATTTGTTCGGAATTAAACTTAAAGTTGAAACTTAAAGTTGGATCCTATAAATGTGGAAACAAAAAATGTACGGCTTGTAGTGCAATACAAAAAACAACTAACTTTAATATATAAAAATAATATAAATATAAAAAAAAAAAATAAATATAAAAAAAATAATAATATAACAAATAAGACCTACGAAATCAAATCATATATAAATTGTTCAAGCACTTATACCATATATCTGCTCTTCTGTAAGTGCGGAGCCCAATATGTGGGACGCATTACCCGCGCTTTGAAGACTAGATATATGGAGCATCGTAGGAATGTGGTGAAACTAAATCCAAAAGGCAAGATAGCAATGCACTTTAAAGAATGTTGTAACTCTAATGTTTCCAATTTAAAAGTGATAGGGATAGAACACATCCCACCGACCAACAGGGGAGGGGACAGATTCAAAACCCTCTGTCACAGAGAAGCCTATTGGATTAATTTACTACAAACACTTCTGGGTTTTAATGATGTTGTAGATTTGGACTTTTAGGGATTTAGAATGTACTCACGTCTCTTATGATTAATTTACAGACTAAACTACCCTTCCTCTCATAACTCATCAAAGATATGTACTTATAAGATTCTTGATAAAACACTAGTCCTTTCCTTAACCCTTCTGTACAGCTTTTCTCCCCTTTCCCTTCCCTTAACAACTGTTGATTTGATTTCACATGTAATAAATGACCTTTTTGCAAAGGTATATGTTACATGTGTTTGTAATATATTTACTTTATAATAATAGAAATATTTATGATTAACCTTTCTCTTTGTTAGTTAAAACAATGAGGAGAAATCTGATGATATGATAATTTGTAATATATATATTGAATCTTCCTGATTGTATTTAATGAATTGTGTATAAAGAGATATGTCGTGTTTTGGAAAAATCAATTAAAAGTTATGTAATTTAAAAATAATAATATTAAAATAACAAGTGCAAACCTTTACCTTGCTCAGTAAAATATGGGGAAATACCCATTTAAATGATGGATCACTTTATAACTTTGGCAAAACACATATTGGTTACTTTTATTAATTTAATAAAAATGTTTTATGATAAGATAACAAAGTGATAATCTTAACAATAATTTTATCTTCACAACCTCAGTAAAAAATATGTCCTTTCCTGTGTTTTTGCTATATGTGAGCCTCCTTCGCAGCTGGAGCCTAAATAATTATTTGGACACAGATAAAAAAAACCCTGCCAATTCGGCTAAAAAAATCACTCCTTCTGAAAAAACCGTCAGGTTAGACAGTGAAACGCGTCAAGAGGCCTGTGAAAATGTGACTTACGCTGTGACTATAACCCAATTTAATCTACATCCAAGCCTCTTTCATCTGTGCTAACTTTGCAATATAAGAACTCTTTAAAATTGCACACACGCTCCCTCAGTCATGCACCCCCGGACGGAGGATCGCTGCAGCCCTGTCGGAGGTCTATTTCTCTTGTGGTCATACAGAGCAAGAGAAAAACCTAGTACTCCAAAAACTCCATGTGAAAACGTGTGGTAACTATATTCCTTTGTTGGTTCATTCACCAATTCATGCCACACCACTCTATCTGTCTCAGTTTATTAAACCCCCCGTTTGAATTACATTGCGGGAAATAGAGGAAGACGTTCCTCCTGATATATCAGCAAAGTTTGTGTGAACGCTGTACAAATTGCACTGGAGTGCTGCTCGTTATTAGACAAGCAAGCCAAAATATTGGATCACCCTTTTCTCACAGTACTGTTTAATTCCATCTATAGACTGTTACTACACCCAGCAACTGCAACTATTCCTGACTTATACCCCTTTCACATCACCACGAAATACTCGTGATTTTCGCCAGAAACCCGGGTCTCGGCAAAATCCCAGGTATTTCGTGGAGATGTGAAAGCTGCACTTCCGGTGGACCCGTGTCAGAAGACCCGAGTCAGAAGACCGGAGAATTCTACCCGGGTGAAAAGAAGGGTTATTCTCTGGTCCGACACGGGTAGGGGAGCAGTGTGAAAGGTGCTACCCGGGTTTTTCAAACTGGATAGCACCTAATGTACCTTGATTGGTGGAATTTTTTTTACTATTGCCCTGGCAACAAGCGTTGCCAGAGCAACAGTAAACAAATTACGCACCGGGATGACGACAGGGCAGACCCGGGTCTCGGAATTTCCCGGGTCTGCCCTGCAATGTGAAACGGGGTCTGTAAACCTGGGATCCTCTGCTGCCCCGGCAATATCTCGGGTCGGCGATCTGAAAGGGGTATTAGCGTCCTCTGTTGGAGGGAAGTGCCTGGTCAGGATTTAGCAACATTGTTTCATGGTAATTAAAAACTTTTTCAAGCTGACTTTTTTCTCTATCACCATGCTAATACCAACTGCATATATCTTTATCTTTGCCTTAGCGTCCTCTTGGAGGAAAGTGCCTGGTCAGGACTTTAGAAACATTGTTTTTTTTATGTGACTACTAAGAAATCTTTTTGCAATAGTTTTTGCTATAAAGGATCAATGTTTAATTAACTTTGGGCTTTAAACTTTACTCTTCTCAGCGTATGAGTCCACGGCAATACAAAGAATATCTGAAATAAGTATTTGTGTACTTTTGCTCATTTTACTGCTTTTATATTGTTTGTGCATAAATAAATTAATTTTCATTTACTGAGGTTGTGCTTTTTACCTCTACACAGAACACATACTTTCTATTTTTCATTTTCTTTATTAAACCATGGTAGCAGTCCCTGTTTATGTGCTCAGGCTCTGAGATAAAATTCTAATTATTTCTTATATACTCTTATAAACACCGAGGCTCAGATTCGATTTCTATCTATTAACACTCATAAAAGTCTTGTATAGGCCTGATGACTGACACCCATTGCTACCTCACCTCATAGTGACATATGACACAAGAGCTTTTGTGATGTCAGCTTGGGTATAAAAGTTGAAGCTTGATATAGATTGGTCACTTATCAGAAGCCTGTGAAATAGTAACTGCAAATCAAATGGGCCAGTGTAAAATTATGCATTTTACAAGTTATATTTTTAAACACACAAAGGTAATCCTTTTAATGTTTTCAATTTTCACCTCAAATACAGCTATTTAATATTCCCTGCAAGAAGTAAGGAGGAGGAGCTGTAAATTACAGAGTTTGACTGTATAATCTTGTATGGCCACTAGATGTCACTACATACCTTCTAATTATAGAAACTGACCAATGGAAACTTTCTAATTATTAAGTGGGAGACTGCCGGATACAATGGCCCATCGTGGCCTCTTCACCCAGAGGTGATCACCTCCTTTGTCTCTGGCAGTTCCGCACCTGCATATAAAGGTATTCCTCCAAGTTTGCATACACATCTAGGCTCCAGGGCTGCATCTGCAACACTTTTGTTTGTGTGATTTACACTGGTTCATGGGTTAACCCAGTGTTGGCTAACCTATGGCATTCGAGGTGTTGTGAAACTACGAGTCTCAGCAAGCCTTAACTGCAAAAGCATAGCAGATACCTGACAAATTGTACAACACCTGGAGTGACACAGGTTAGTCAACACTGGGCTAGCCTAACTAATTAATGATCAAGCATATACTCTCCTAAAGTGTTAGTAGTGGCAAAATGCTGGGACTAGGTATTTCCACTTTTTAACACTATAGGTGTGATTTAAACACAAATACAGAAAAGAAAACATCCTCCATATGAGACACAGTCAGTGTGGCTCTAACTCTTTTTATCATTATAAGCTAGTTACTGGTTATAGAAGTGTGCTGGGGCACTTGCTCCTGTGTGAATTTCCCCTGCCTTTCATGCACATTTGCTTTAACCTATATGAATGAATTTCAGCAACCACCATTTTGTATAACCTTGTAGAGAAGTGCAGCACTTTGTGGATGGTCACATGACAAAACAAGCTCAATGCAGAAACAGTCTAATCCCCAGCAATCCAATCACAAATGCAGTTTGTTCACTGTTATGTTATGTATAATGGAAATAATTGTATGGTTTGTGTGAGAATGCTTTCTGAATTAATCAGGGTTGCCGACAATTGAGAGAGTCCCTCCGGGAGAACCCGGAAGGAAGCGATTGACTACAACGGGAGGTGGGCCTTAATGACGCGATTTATGCAAAATGGCGGCATTAAGCCCCGCCCCGTCAATCAACCGCAATAACTCTAACGTAGCGCGGGTGGGTGGTAGGGCTCAAAGATGTAATTTTTATCTGCAGGGCTTCCGGGGGGTTTGCCGACTCTCCTGGGAGAACGGCCCAAATTCCGGGAGTCTCCCGGATATTCCAGGAGAATCGGCAACCATGGAATTAATAATGGAAATGTAGAATCAATAAACTCATACAAATGTACTATTTAATAACAGAAATGAATACATTTTTGCTTTAAACCAATAACATTGCATACTGTTCAATACTATTGAATACTGACAATGCATCAAGATCATTTCCATACTATGGTCTCATATTAATCTTGAGTATTAGTGGTCAGCAGGATCCTGGATTTAGACAAGTCATATAGATGGTGCTAATCTTTGGTTGGAAGTTACATACTTACACTAACTTACTTTTTGGAACATGATCTATGTATGTATTTAATAACAGGTTTTTATATAGCCTCTTCAGATTATGTGGCACTTTAAGAAAGTAACAATCTTTATAACAAGACTGGGTGGTAACAGAGAGACTGGGCTGGTAAGAGAACCCTGCCTGCAAGCTTAGATAATATAGAACTTTTTGGATTGACACAGAAGGGAAAGTGCTATACAGGTGAAACTCAAAAAATTAGAATATTGTTCAAAAGCTCATTTATTTCAGTAATTCATCTTAAAAAGTGAAACGAATATATTATATAGGAGTCACGGCTACACTGGAGTGTGAATAAAGGTTTGTATGACTGCACTTGGTGCTGCTGCTATAAACCCCTGTAAAGGAGATCTCTAGACCCAAAAGACATACAAATGATGCATACAAAAAAAGATTACCGTTCGTTATCTCGCGCTGCTTCCACTATATGTTCACACTATGGGAAGCTGGTATCTGTTGTTATATAATTGTTTCAGTTATACAGATATTCCAATTAAGTCTTGTAAAGTATGGTTACACTATGGATAAGATGTTACTCTGACTTCAATGAAGTCTTATGAAGTATGGTTGCACTGTGAATAAAAAATTAATCTGAACAGTTGACAATATTATTAGAACATGCAGTATAGAGTACAAATGTCCGTTACAATATATCCTCCTGCAGTTCTGTTATATGCAATGGCGCTGTCCGTCAAACCTTCTTATAAGATTAATATCCAGTAAGATCTTACAAGATATGGCAATGTTGTAGATAGTTTGCTTTTCTAAATCATTCATACGTTGCACTCCAGGTCACAGTAATATTGGTGCAAGCAGGATACGTACAGTGTGTCCCTTACAAAGTATTATTTTGCAGATCAATCAGTGCTATACACGATAGCGCTGTCCGGCAAAACTTCATATGAATCTGATCTGAAGTTGATCTGCAAAAGAATACTTTGTAAGGGACACTCTGTACTTATCCTGCTTGCACCAATATTTCTGTGACCTGGAGTGCAAGGTATTAATGATTTAGAAAAGCAAACTATCTATAACATAGCCATATCTTGAAAGATCTTACTGGATATTAATCTTATAAGAAGGTTTGACGGACAGCGCCATTGCATATAATAGAACGGCAGGAGGATATACTGTAACGGACATTTGTACTCTATACTGCATGTTCTAATAATATTGTCAACTGTTCAGATTCATTTTTTATTCACAGTGTAACCATACGTCATAAGACTTCATTGAAGTCAGAGTAACATCTTATCCATAGTGTAACCATACTTTACAAGACTTAATTGGAATATCTGTATAACTGAAACAATTATATAAAAACAGATACCAGCTTCCCATAGTGTGAACATATAGTGGAAGCAGCGCTAGATAACGAACTGTAATATCAATCAGCTTCTAGCTGACATACTCTAGTATGTAATAGGAAAGTGAGAGCTAGAAGCAGATTGGTTGCTATGGGCAACAACTCCACTTCTCCAAACCCGCAGCTTAGTAAATCTGGCCCCCAGATTTATGTAACCTTGTTTGTTTGTTTTTATCTGTATATATGCTTGAGTCTTGAGTGAGGAGTTTCAGTGTATTTGTGTGACTCTGGCATACACTGCTTCTGTCACAGGTCAATAGATTGAGATCTATGTGTGTTTGTGTGGATCTGAACTTTTGTGGAAATTTGTCATTCTGGCGTTTTGTGTCGGGTCAACATTGACTTCCTTTGTGTAAATATATGGTGATTCCAGCTTTTTTGTGTCAATGGGCCTGATCCAGAGCAACGACCGCAAGCGAGCGTACGACGAGCGTATGCGAAAATTCGGGAAAAAATTCGCAACGCGCATGCCCAGTATGACAGCTTCCGGTCGCCCGGGCGTCATGAGCGAATAGCGGGCGTATTGTGAGCGTATTTTTCGCTCGCGGGGCGTTCGTTCAGTACGATGGTCGGCTGGGCGCCCGTTTTACTACAGGGAGGCGGGGGTAGCCATTTAAATTGTACAGTATGGGCGTGCTAAGCCCGTCCGCTCAGCGTATTTTGTGCGAATTTTCGTACGGCCGACGGTCGTACCCAGTGTAGGGTATAGGCGTCGTAAGCAGGTACTTTACTATGGGAGTGTTAGGGGCGTGTATGGTTATTCGCACGGTCGAACATACGCATTCGCCCGTCATGCGAATTTTCGTAGCGCTGGATCAGGCCCATAATGCTGACTTTGAGCTCAAATGGTTTTTGTAAACAACCCAGCCCTTCATTAAGACGCCCTGAAATATTCTGTCATTTCAGAGAGAAGTTAGAGAATTGATGGGAATGATTAAAGGGAGTGATTACCCCCTGAAATATACTACAATCTATCGCAAATACCATATGATTCTGATGTGTATATATATATATAAACTGAATAGGGATTGCATGACATAAAGAATGCCAACAATACATCTGTTGCTATTGCACTTAATAATATGAGTATACTTATAAATACCAGTTATTGAACTTGTAATGGACAAACTAGGGATACAGTTTGATTCCTAAGTACACTATATAACACCTAGTTATTTCTGGTATTACAAAAACTGGCTTTTAATACAAATTCTTGTAACAATGTTTACTTTTTATTTGACTACCAGATATCTATTCTTATGGACTATTATGAGCTTTTTAGCAAACCAAGTTCTCATTTTTAAGACTTTTATTTTACCATTTATGTGTAACAAACCATGTTAAATATTTTCATGAATTTTATGTAGCACACCTACATAGGTGTTGAAGAATACATAGCGCTTTTATATGATTAAACCAGCATAGGGATTGGTAGCTAAACTCCAAACACCATGTGACCCTATAATGGGGAGGGTATTCCTATATATCCTTTATCCCCAAGGTTTACTCAATTCTGCCTTGAGAAAGGCCCCCAGAGAGGGCCGAAAAGCGTTGGCTAAGAGAGGGACCCACTGTGCTCCCAGTAAGCGCTTTATGACATTTGCTTAGCGATAAATGTCCATTTGTTTGTGAGTAAATTTTATTTGTTTAAATGTCCCAATAAAAATTTGTCTGCACCATAGAGGCTCTTCTGTTTATCTCCCTGGCTCCAGCACCTGTACTCTCCCCTAATCAAGTGAGAGGCATCTGCACCACCTGTGCACACCACTGTCAGGAGGGGGATCTGCTGCTGCTACAAGCTGCCACAGAATACAGCTAACAGCCAAACGAGGGAAGAAGTAAGTTTATCAGGAGCCCAGCAGAACCAACAGTATTCCTGGGGACAGAAAAGAACTTCTGTATCCACCTTCCATCATACGGTACTGTTTACACTCTATCTTTTTCAACTTCATATGAAGGTTTGCCGGACAGCGCTATCGCGTATAGCACTGATTTGATCTGCAAAAGAATACTTTGTAACGGACACTCTGTACGTATCCTGCTTGCACCAATATTACTGTGCTCTGGAGTGCAACGTATGAATGATTTAGAAAAGCACACTATCTACAACATTGCCATATTTTGTAAGAACTTACTGGATATTAATCTTATAAGAAGGTTTGACGGACAGCGCCATTGCATATAATAGAACTGCAGGAGGATATATTGTAACGGACATTTGTACTCTATACTGCATGTTCTAATAATATTGTCAACTGTTCAGATTAATTTTTTATTCACAGTGCAACCATACTTCATAAGACTTCATTGACGTCAGAGTAACATCTTATCCATAGTGTAACCATACTTTACAAGACTTAATTGGAATATCTGTATTCCTGTAACAGATACCAGCTTCTCAAAGTGTGAACATATAGTGGAAGCAGTGCGAGATAACGAACTGTAATCTTTTTTGTATGAATATATTATATAGACTCATTACATGCAAAGTGAGATATTTCAAGTCCTGCAAAGGGTTCCTGAGCCTTTAAATCAGGCATTGGCAACCTGCGGCTCTCCAGGTGTTGCAAAACTACAATTCCCATCAATCCTGGTCAGGTACCAGCTATGCTTTTGCAGGTAAATCATGCTGGGACTTGTAGTTCCATAACACCTGGAGAGCCACAGGTTGCCTATGCCTGCTTTAAATGGTCTCTCAGTCTGGATCAGTAGAATTCACAATCATGGGGAATACTGCTGACCTGACAGTTGTGCAGAAACCCATCATTGACCCCCTCCACAAGGAGGTAAAGCCTCAAAAGGAAATTGTAAAAGAAGTTGGATGTTCTCAAAGTGCTGTATCTAAGCCCATTAATAGGAAGTTAAGTGGAAGGGCAAAGTGTGCAAGAAAAAGGTGCACAAGTAATAGGGATAACAGCAGCCTGGAGAGGATTGTCAGGAAAAGGCCAAGTGTGTGGGAGCTGCACAAGCAGTGGACTGAAGCTGGAGTTAGTGCATCAAGAGCCACCACACCCAGACGGATTCTGGACATGGGCTTCAAATGTCGTATTCCTCTTGTCAATCCGCTCCTGAACAACAAACAACCTCAGAAGCATCTTACCTGGGCTAAAGAAAGG
>WWET01000022.1:72993-99762 GCA_011038615.1 Limnodynastes dumerilii
CAATCCTCTCCAGGCTGCGGTCATCCCTGCTGCTTGTGCACCTTTTTCTTCCACACTTTGCCCTTCCACTTAACTTTCTATTAATGTGCTTTGATACAGCACTTTGATAACATCCAACTTCTTTTGCAATTTCCTTTTGAGGCTTTTCCTCTTTGTTAAGGGTGTCAATGATGGTTTTCCGCACAACTGTCAGGTCAGCATCTTCCCCATGATTGTGAATTCTACTGATCCAGACTGAGAGACCATTTAAAGGCTCAGGAACCCTTTGCAGGTGTTTGGAATAATTTGCTGATTAGAGTGTGACACTTTGGGCCTACAATATTGAACCTTGTCACATTATTCTAATTTTGTGAGATTTTGATTTTGGGGTTTTAAAAATTTTCATTCCATAATCATCAAAATGAATACAAATAAAGGGTTGAAATATCTCACTTTGCATGTAATGAGTCTATATAATATATTAGTTTCACCTTTTAAGATGAATTACTGAAATACATGAACTTTTGAATGATATTCTAATTATACGAGTTTCATCTGTATATTATACAATAGAGCTGCCAGGTTATAAAGTAAAAGTGCTCAGTGCTCTGTATGATCCAGTCACACAGCAGTGTTAGTAGCAGGACGGAGGGTCATTTTAGTATGGAAAGAAAAAGTTTCCACGTTTTTGTTAATCAGAATAGAAAACCAGATAAAGTAGTTGTAAATAGGGAAGACAAATGTTAAGAAGCATGCTGAGGAATTTGGTAAACTTGAGGTGAGTTTTATGGGAAAGCTTAAACGTTTGGAGACTAGAAGATAGTCTTAATGGGCGAGGAAGGTTATTCCAGAGAGTGGGTGCAACATGGGAGAAGTCCTGAAACCGGGAATAAGAGCATTTGTGTAGTGTAGAGATGAGCTGTATGTACTGTGAAGAGATATGAGAGGAAGAGAGAGAGCTATGCCAAAGATTTTTTTTACATATTACAGCAGGTACAAGACTTTCCGCTTACACCAAATGTTTTATTTAATAGGATTCCAAGAATTTTAAGTGAAGCTTTCTTAAACTTAGGTTTTAAATATAATTATAAGGAAATTCCCTCATTTTCAAACGCAACATACTTTTAAAGGACAATTTTTAGTTGGTTCATTAAAAATAACGCTCAACTTTCCCATTATAAATACAGACCATTTCCTGTGTACTTAGATGTGAAGTTTAATGTTTTTGTTGCCTGCGAACTTCTCTGAGGAAATTTGTGCAAAACTGGATTTACTATTACAATGTACAGTGTGAACGGGAAGGTGGAGCTTACCTAAGCGCTTACACAGATGCAGATACGTGATCTAATTAAGTGTTAAATTCATTGCGGAGGTAGGTTAATGTATGGAATTTGGCATCCAAAACTCCACATGCAGCAGTGCAAACTAATCCCCCTGCACACAGAATGGATTTCCGTGGCCAGGACCCTGCATTAAGTATTCTGCGTGCATCTCTGTGCGTGATGAATACCAAATTGTATGCAAGGGCTTAGCTTAGCCCTACTGTATAATTTATTTTCCTATGTCCAGCCACCATGTTTAGCACATACGCACGAGGGGCCTGATCCAGAGGTACGCCGATGCGCTGTGCTTACTAAAGCACAGCGTATCGGCGTTTACTTACCCTGACACTCCCCCTGTGAGGGCGTATGGCCCCTTCGGCTGAAGGCTACCCTAACTTCAGCCGGCCTAAGGAAGGGGCCTATACGCTCGCACAGGAGCGTATGGCCGCTTAGCCCGCCCTCCTACCCTCATTTAACTACCTCCCCCCGTCCACCAACACTAACCTTAACGTAGGGATGCTGGAGGACGTCCCCCTCCAGCGTCCCTACGGCGCCGCTATGGACGCCCAATCCACGAAAAGCCAATCTTACGCTTACACCCGCCGTCCTAGCGACGGCGGCGTTGTTCTGGATCAGGCCCGAGGAGTGGGCCAGTCCCCAAAGCAGGGACAGTATTTCACATGAAATGCAGCATGGAGCGCTGTGTTCTATTGCATGCGCAGTACCAATCCACAGCTGACTTATGTAGTGCTCGCAAGTCAGACGATTTTTTTATTTCTGGATCTGCCCCACCGCGCAGCATATTAAGAGTCCGTATTTTTATTTTTATACTATATTGATATTGGTTTATGGGGAATGTAGTGTAATAACGTGCCGTTATTCCTGTACTGTGAGCAGATGGAATTGTATAACAGCTGCAGCATGTAGAGTTAAGAGTATGCATTTCTGGTATTGCTGACGTACACAAGGTTTGGAACACTGTAAACTCCACTTTTATTTTTTCAAGCAGATATTTTCAAGGCAATCAGATGGTGTGATACAAGTCTGAATTCATAGGTTAAATATGTTTCTAGCCACCACATTTATTAAACACCCAGCAGATCACCTCCTTTGTATCCTGCGTGAATAGAGAAAGTAATTTGTGAAATCATAGTGATCAATTCAATTGTGTGAAGCTTGGTCACGGTGCTTTTTCCCTGAATTTACATTGCGGATTTTATCTCAGAGATTTATATTAGGAGCATTATAATTATATTATTTATAATAGGAGCATTTGGCGCTTATACCAATCTTTGCGATCAATTCTATTGCACCCATATACTACTGCAAATTGTTACATTAAATTTTACACAAGAAATCCTGTACCTATGGCTTTATTCTCTTGTGATATGCCAGTGCATTAGGCTGCCTAACTCCCTGCTATCATGTATTTAAAACAGTATAAAAATATATTTTTGGTGCAATTACTGTTTTTTTAAGCACCGTTATAAGGAATTTGGCTTTTGAGTCTGTCTGCTACATCCTTGTGCCCAATAGCTTACACTCAATTACAGCCTGCCTTGTTCAACACAATTGCTAAGGAATGCAATCCACACAGGATATGGTCATGTAAATGGTGCTCACCACTGCTGATGCTGGATTGACAAATCTGCAATTGACAGGGATGCCTGCTGGACACTTATGAACTTGAGGTGGTATGGACAGGTGGGTATTATGCTAAATGTTAGTGTTTGGGTAGGGTTAGGTTAAGGATACAGTTAGGGAATGGCTAGGGTTAAGCTGTAGTAAGAGGAGGGTTAAATGTTAGGCTGCGGGAAGGGGTAGCAATACCATTCCTAGGGTTTGAACAGGTGGCCACCAGCTTCATTCACAGAGCTGCAGCTGCCTGATAGTGTATTCGTAGTGCACTGTTGCTCTGTAAAGAAGCTGGCGGATAGTAGTAGCAGTGCGGGTTGGCCTGAATCATACTCATGGATGGCATCCCTGGCTGACCACCCACCACAACTACTCCACAGCAGCTTTATTTAGAGCCATGGCACACTACTGATATACAGTGAATGAAGCAGGTGGCTGTTAAGGTTTATAAACAGTGCTCCGTTCTGAGCACTTTATAATAGCTGCTAATTGCTTATAAACAACTAATCAGCTGCAGCCAACTGACACGTGCAGTTCAGACGCCATTCCGCACATGCATGTTGGCAACTAACCTGTGCATGCAGGAGGTTTTACCCTGGGCCCCTTCCCTGCTAAGAATGTATACCCCACTCGTTCAGCACTGCCCACCTCCAAGCAGTCACACACAGGAGGAAAGGGCATCAGAAGACAGGCACTGGTAAAGGAGCGATTGCTTTCAAATGAACCTCACCAAGCAAACTGTAGAAAAATCTACCACAGTGTTCCCCAACCTCAGTCCTCAGGGACCACTAACAGTCCATATTTTCTAGGTTTCCTTAAAGAATCACAAGTGATATAATGAGCAGCACCTGTGGAGCTTTTAAAATGTGACAGTTAGTAATGAACACACCTGTGCTCCAGCAGTGAGACCTGGAAAACATGCACTGTTAGTGGTCCCTGAGGACTGAGGTTGGGGAACACTGATCTACCACGTCTTGTTTCTTCCTATCATGAGTGTAAACTTCAAAGCTGTCCTGCTGTATTTTGTGGGAGTGTATGTGGTAAGATGTCCCATTGTATGATCTAAATTTAGCCAAAGATTAGTACTCCAGGATTAGTCCTTCTCTGTCCTAATAAGACCAGGTCTAAAAAAATGTTTTACGCAAGAGACAATGAAGAGAATACAAGCCATGGTTACATTTTAATGTTCTGCTTTTACTGGTTTTTCTCTTGTGCATTTTCTGGATTATCAGAAACATAGTATCAGTAAGCATTGCTTCCAGAGACCGGAGATCACTTTAATAAAAAACAAAACAAAAAAAAAAACAGTAAAATAAAAACAGAGTCTAAAATCCATAAGAATTAATTTTTAACTAAAAGATAATTTGTTAAAAAGTGGAAAACTAACATGGTTCACCATTTCACAGTTGTTTCTAAGAGCCTAATACAGCTACTGAACACAGTAAAAATAAGCTCTTTCCATTAAACCTAGGAAAACCATGACAGGTCTCGGACTCCGCACAATGGGTCGACAGTCTAAGGAAGCAGATTGCACCTGTTTTCTTATTTATACATTAAAGGACATTCCAAAATACGAGATAAAAAAACACAATCGTCTACGCACAGTGAAAGTGGCCATCTTGGGAGTTGAACTATTACTCGCAATAACACAACCTTTTGGTTTAACAGAACCACATGACATGACTGAAGTGTGACGGGCCACACAAAGGGGTCAGCCATTTTCTGGGCAAACAGGAATAGGTGTGGTGCGAGCTTCAGTAGTAGACCACCCCAACCTATTTCCTCTCCTGTAGCAGATGTCCTTGCCCAGTGGTCTGTTCTTTTAGGGCCGCTCTTTGCATCAGTGCGACATTCCTCTCAGTTGGTGCAAGTAATGCTGGGTACACATTACACATAAAGAAGAACAATGTGACAGGCCATCCAATATAGGAAATGGTGATAGAATCCAGAGAACACAGGCTTTCAGGTATACTCACTCCTCAGTCACCATGCAGGTGAAATGATCTATCTGGATTAAGATCATGAGCAACAAACAGTGTCTCCCGATTATACTGTACAATACACTACACAGCTGGCACAATAGCGTCCACTGGTTCTTGTCATCTGCTGTGCAGCATGTCAGATGCAATGCCACAAAGCCAACATTGGACCAATGACTCTGGGGACCTGAAAGCTTATGTCGGATGATTGGACAATATATTGTGTAGTGTGTACCCAGCTTACCATATACGCTTTAAGTCACCCTTTATTTTTTGCCTAATGTAAATAGATTAGAAAACAATGAAAAACTAGAGCATGGATAAAAAAAAAAGTTCAATCCATGCACAGAAATCAGTATAAAAAAGTACTTACAGGGGAGATTAGAAAATGTTACAAAACAATCATTAAAAAAAAACTACCATAGGCCGAGCACAGCTATGAACTGGTATATCCACATAATGCTTGGGATTTCCAAAATACCCAGTGTTTTACAGTACAATCCAAAGATCACAGAAATCAATACAATCATCACTTTTTGCCCAAAGCAGGCTTAAAATACTACTGTGCTATGAAAACATGGACAGTACTTATCTTGGTGAATTTTATACCTCTTCACTCAGTTTGTGGAGCTTCTATACAACATAATACACGGGGAACAGATATAAAGAATGTAGCAATACAGTGTCACAAAGGGAGGTGCCAGCTTGTGGCAAGAATCCATATAAAGCATTCATCCTTTAGCCTGTCCACTCACCAGGCCATTATTAGGGGACTGAGTATGTTACAGCTGCTGCATTGTTTTGGTGATGTGTTCACTAAGCCTGGGATACAACTAGGTTAGAATACAGCAGTAAGTACTGTAATACTAGAAAAAAAAAAGCTAAGTACTATCCTGACGTGTCCCTGAGTTTCAATATTATTTTGCACTGGAGTTTAACTACTCTTATACAAGTGGCTATAAAATACCTTAATGCCCATTACATTTATAAACATGTCCGAACACAACCTATTCGTTATCTAAAGTGTTTCCTGTCCCTTTCACCTATGGCTGATGCATGCAAACTAGTTCAACACTAGACCCAAGATCTAGCTGTTCCCCCTGTGCCTGGGCACACTCCTCAAGCCAGGGACACCCAAGGCAAATACTCTGCCCAGCTGTCATGGATGGTGGCTCCCTAAAGGGACACTATCACGTTGTGGGTTACATCCATGTCACATTGTTCTCAGTCAGACCAGTCGTTCTCATCAAACTCTGAATCATCTTCAGAATCGCTATACTCCACAGCAATCCGCCTGGACAGAATCGTTGCGACATCGTTTCCGACTGGCTCACGCTTGGCTTCCTGTTCACGTTGCTCTTGTACCTTTTTCAACTGGATTCCTGTAGGATAACAATGAAACGCCCCTGTTTTAGTTATAAAAACGGTTTTGAAGACACTGCATTTAGGAGGACTGCTCACTATGTAATCTGGCCATGCATAGAATACAGAAAACCAAGAGCCATCCAATGATGTATTACTTGTCCTCACAATGCTGACAAAACACTGGTATGATGATCAGATTGTTCAGTCTGCCTGCCCGGCACAACCGCCACTGTGCTGATCATATTAGCGCAGGGTCGCTTTATGGTGTCCCTGGCTATTAGTGTTATGTCAGGCAAGGTGGTCAGTTGAACAATCGTGGAAAGAACAACGCTTTAGACTCGACCAGTAATGCAAATACTACAGTGTATCTATTAATATGGTTTACTCTGTCAACAGATTCAGAATATTGTTTCAGTCCATAAAACTGCTGCCCCCACATCCAGGTATGAACGCAAAGCCAATTCTAAACTAAAGAGGTATTCAAAATAGGGATATCCGAAAAGGAACATTCGGACGTCCCTATTTCGGAAGTCAGGCTTTTTAAGCGGGGACTGCAACAGAATTCATGTATTGCGGGTCATGTACACAGAGCAGTCAAGCTCAATGCAGCTCCATGGCCATATATGTTCCCTTTCACCCAGCCATCTAAACGCAGGTGCAGGGTACTACACAGTAATCTCTAGCGGAAATGGTGGCTAGGCTGTGTGTGATTCATTCATTAACTATGAAAATACACTAAGGGTTGGATCCAGCAGGAAGGCACGGTGGAGTGCAGTGCATTTGGCTGGCGCAATTCAAAATCACACTTAGAAACACTACATCTTTAACTGTACATTTAGGCCTCAATTTTTTTTTTATCTACAACTTAAGAGTCAACTTAAGAGTCATATCTACAGTGCCAAAATCACACCATATAAATACTGCCTATCAACCATTCAACATTACATTAAATAAATGGCTTAATATAAACAAAAAATCCAGAGATACTACAGAATAACGCTATAATTATGACTTGTGTAGCGACAACCCCTGTAATCTATTTCTACACATCTTCCTGCCCGAAAGCACCGGATACAAATAGTTTTCCAAGTTAACGTCAAGTGGTTACAAATTCTTTAAGTTTCATATTCATCGCGGTATCGTGCCAGGATTTTATTAAAGGAAACATGTACATGTCTATGGATTCACTCACCCATCCTGATGGCAGAAAGGAGATCACTTCGAGCATCGCTGGTTAGGCCAAGCAGCTGAGCACCATCCTGTCGTTTGGCTTCTAACACTTTGGAGAAGTGCATTGGAGAGGAGGAGAGAGACAGGGCCGAGGCAGGAGGACCAGGTGGTGGAGGTGGAGGTCCAGGGGTGGAAGAAGCACCGATGCCAATAGGTGGTGGTGAAGGCGCATATGAAAACACAGATAACTGTCCCCCTGGGGATCCTGGGACCAGGTGCTGAAGAGGACTAACAAAAGCAGTCTGAGCTGAAGGAATGACTGGTGGAGGAGGTGGAGGTGGTGATCCAGTGGGGTAATATTCCATCATCTGAGTCGGTAGAACCCTCCTTAAAGAGATTTCAGATAATTAGCAACTGTGTCATCTATACGCTTCATACCATAAAACGGTCATACCATAAAACTGCTTTTTGTGGTCGTCTGTGAGAAGTAAACTCTACTGAAGAGAACTAGCTATATTCAACAACATACTAGAGGAGAACAGAGATAGAAATGATAGCTAGAAGAGATAGAGATGATAGAGAGATGACAGAGACAACAGAGATGATAGAGAGATGACAGAGACAACAGAGATGGAGGAGATAGAGACGATAGAGAGATAGAGATGGAGGAGATAGAGAGATAGAGATGGAGGAGATAGAGACATAGAGATGGAGGAGATAGAGACATAGAGAGATAGGAAAGGAAGAGATAGAGATGGAGGAGATAGAGACATAGAGATGGAGGAGATAGAGAGATAGAGATGGAGGAGATAGAGACGATAGATAGATAGAGATGGAGGAGATAGATAGATAGATACAGATGGAGGAGATAGAGACGATAGAGAGGAAATTGATCTATATATATCTATATATTTTAATCATCCTTATAATCTTTAGGCAGTATATAGAAAAAAAATACAAGTATATATAAAAAAAATTAAAAAAAAATACCCGGCCCACCATGAATCCCCTGGACGTACCAGGACAGAATTCTGAATCCAGAGTAGTCTTGGTAGGGAATATGCAGAGTGGGATAAAGCTGGAATTGGAAGCCCCTATCCTCTGTGAGTGGAAGGAGGGATGCAGATTGTACAGTAAGGGCTGACATCAGTCCTTAAGTACAATATACATTTACAAACCACTCACACTTTACACGAGGACAGTGTGGCAACATTAAGGTAGGGGGTGTACTGGTGTAACTACTGCCATAGATAGGTTACAACGGGGATCCGGCTTCAGAGCTCCTGATAGGTCCATAGAGTACAATTTACAGTACAAAATTACCTGCATTCAGAAGCCACTAGTGGGGGTTGGTGAGGCCCATCCATCGTTTGAGGCGGCGGCGGTGGAGGCGGCTGCTGTGGTCTGTTTAGAGTGCCGTGTCTAAGAGTTCCAGTTGACGACCTGTAGTCGTGTTCATGAACTGGATTGCTGCCTATATGATGCAATGACTCTCCCGACCCAATATACGTTGGGGTCATGGATTGTTGGTGATGGTTTGGGGTTGCAGGATAGGAATATTCCGTAAGGTCGGACATATGAGACCTTTAGAGTGGGAGGAAAACATACAAAATAGATTATTATCCAACAGGTTCTGCTTCGTTCCATTGTCCACATTATAAATATTGTAATATAGATTGTACGTCATTTATTAATTTATTTAATTTAATAATTGTAAACGCACACATCGAATATTTGCCACATTTGCAATCTCTTAGTAAAGAACAAACAAAACATGGTTTAGTAAACTTAGTGGAACATGCATTTGCTCTATAAAAAAAAATCTTTGTTTTATTAAAGCTCATTATAAAGCTATTCCACCCTTTTAGACATCAATATTGCCCAATGCTGTGTCAGTATAGGGATAAAGCTGAATTTCATTTCAATGGAGTCAGAATTTATCCCATTCAAATATAAAGTTGTAAACTCTTTCTGTGTTAAGACAGTCCATGCAGTCTCTTCATGCTTCAGGAGGACACGTTCCAACACTGGCCAGATCAGACAACGGTGCCGACCATGTGCATTGTTACAGAGCTTGTCAGCTTCCACCACTGTTGGAGAATATCCTCCATGGACATTAACACTGCATATACAATGCAAGAAAATAAACATAACCAACCCGTCTAAATAAGTGGTCTTCTGCAATGCTCCCTGCCTCATCCAGCTTCTCTGAAACAACCTCAAATATGATCAATTTTCTTTCTCCAGCATGCCTTTATAAGAGACTCTACAACCGGTACCAAAGCACACACAGCTCTCTATAAAGTCTGGCCAACCTGGGGCTCTCCTGATGTGAAACTGCAAGTCCCAACAGCTTACAGCAAAGCATGCTGGGACTAGAGATATCCCAACATCAGGAGAATTACAGGCTGTCCAGGCCTAATACACAAAATGTTTAAATATCCTGTTTTCTTGATGCTTACATGCTCTACAACACACGTGTGAGGTATGATAGTGGGCACAGGTTCAATAAATACAGCTGGTCAACAATTTAGACCATTTTATGCTTTGCTATAACATTATAAAGCATCTTCATAACATTACTAGATATGAGGCCGACTGTAATAAAGTTTCAATAGCTTTCATGAGAACAGACACAGTAGAATAATCATTTTGTAAATGTGTTTCCGTACAGTAAAAAAATATAATTCTCTAATTGCTGCTTAAACATAAATAAAAATATATATATACATAAAATGTAAAAGAAAAAGGGGGATGGGCAAGTAAGGTCACTGTAAATCTGAGGTCACAGAGCCGGGGTTTGGAAACAGCAGGGTGTAATACAGAGGTTCTGAGTATCAGATCTGGCAGCGGGAGGAACAGACCTAGTGTCAGGGGACATGGATCCCTCAGACGAGGCTCCTTGGTATATGTTAGGAGACAGCCTGTTGTCCGGCCGCAGTTCTTTGTCGTAGGCCATCATGTTCCACTCCTGACGTCTGTTTCTGGCTTTCCTGACTTTTTTCACTTCGCGAGTCGTGCCGTCCACGCGCTTTTGTTCCTAACGCAAATGTAATAGAACAGTGGAAAATTAAATCAATCTTAGAGAAAGAGGAGCTACCAATAGTTCCATTTACATAACCAAAGATTAATAAAGGCTATACAAGGAAATAAACTAATGAAAAAAAAAGAGCATTAATATCTATCATAGAATATAAGAGAAAATAATGCAATCTGAAACAATACATATTGAGGACACCTCTCAGGTAGAATTTACCCTGTAATCATCACACTGGCAGAAGTTACTTGCTGCATTGCTTTTTATCCCCCCCATTGTTTTCTGAATAGCGAAGCACCATCATTACCTTCTGTCGCCTTCTTTCCTTCCGTTTATCTTCAGTATCTTGTAACATTTTTTCCTTCCAGAGGTCAAAGAAATAGGAAGGATCTGTGTAAAACTTCAAGCCATCCTTTTTGTCATCTCTGAGCACAAGGAAAGGAAACAGTTTAGGTGAACGCCTTAGAAAAGGATGATCATTGAGCACTTTATATTAATAGCTATTTTGTTCTAATAAGGCTCTCCCCATATTAGCAACATACTTTACACCAACTCTCAGTTACATACACTCACACTGTGGACTACTATTCAGCATTGTATTATTTTCAAATGTTCATGATTTAAAATGATAAAATCCAATGCACCCTGGATGCATCAATTTTATTTTAGTAATGCACCTAGATCAAAGTTCAGTTACAGTTGTTTCCCCACTCAGCTTAGTAGAGTGAGCATATTATCGGTTGCAATCTCCAGCTAGAAAGTCTGGCTTTCGAAAAAGGGATATCCTAAAAAAACCTGTTTTTATGAATGTGCGAGTATGCAGTTCGGCATACTCACCCATTCATTTTCAAAAAGAAGAGATCACTCCGGACCGCGGGGACAGGTGTGTCAACTGTTTCTGCTGTGTTAGGGTCAGGCTGCAGGGAAGGGAGGTTTAGGGTCAGGCTGCAGGGGAGGGAGGGCTAGGGTCAGGCTGCCAGGATAGAGGGTTAGGGTTAGAATTAGGGAAAGGGTTGGGGGTAGATTTATACTTAACTTTCGGAGTTCGGTGCTCCAAGAATCTTTTTACACTTTTTGGAGCACCGAAAGCTTGGTGTTCCGTGGATGGATTGCAATGCCTTCTCGAGGGATATGCAATCAAAATCCCACCCAGTTCACAACTGGCTGGGGAGGAATGGTCGACTCGAAAATCTGCCATTCGGACCGGGGCTCCACACCTGTACATTATGACATGAGCCAAAGTTCACCAAGCCTGACACATAATTAAACAGGGTACAACAATACTGATGATGCATTAAAGAAGTGGGTGGAAAAATTACTTCACACAATAGGCAGTTGAGACGTGGAATAGCCTCGCATCTGAGGTGTTAGAGGACAACCCAATAAAAGGACTTAAATAAGCTTGTGATAAATAGAAGGATATTTAAAATCTTAAACAAAATTGAGGGTCAAATATTGTCAGTCAGGTCATATATTACAAAATAAAACCCACCATGCAGTCTGGAGTGTGTGGCGCTTATCTTATGTGAACACAGAAAGTGACGGCATAGATTACTTCATAGACATAGGGGTTTTTAGCTGCCTAAAAGCACTTATTATTGCCATAGGCTTTCTTAACTAACCATTTCAATTTTCCTCCCTTTTCCTCCCCCACCCGCTTCTCTTATCTTCCCCGGAGGCTGCAGCGGCATGCCACCTATTACATAATAAAAAGACTGCACGTTGTCAATATACGTGCCTAAGGGCTACCATGCACGCACACTAAGGAAAAACACGCACCTAAGAAGTCTCTTAGGTGGCTTCTTAGGTGTGAATCAGGCCCAGGGTGTGGTTTCTAACCTTAAATGATCTGTCTTCCAACAGATCACATTGTGACAATCAAGAGTCCAAAGACTGTAACCATCCCTTTCCCACAACCTAACCCTCCCCACTCCACAGCCTAACCATCATCCCGCAGCCTAACCCTCCCCACTCTGCAGCCTAACCATCATCATCCTGCAGCCTAACCCTCCCCACTCTGCAGCCTAACCATCATCCCGCAGCCTAACTCCCCTGGTTCACAGTCTAACTTTAACCCTCCCCTAACCATTCTCCGGAGCATAACCCCAACCAAAATGAGAACCTTGGTACCCATTCCCGAATGTAAATTTGCATTGGTAACTGCATCCCATACACATATATAGCTGAAAATGCCACCATACTTTCCACATGATACATCTGCGCTAAAGGAATAGCTGCAGAAAACGGTGCAAGGTTATCTTGATCACTGGGCATAGCAGAACACCTGGCTCTCCATGCAGGCAGTCACTAACCTGTATGACGACAGTATATTGAGAGGAGGGGGCTTTTCACAGGTGTTGTACATGTCTGTGACGGGGTGAGGAATGCTGTTCTTTGAAACCACTTGCTGGTCCTGGATGGTGGAACTTTTGAAAGCTTTCCTCATGTTAATATCTTGCAGTGAAACTAAAGTTGAATGAGAAAGGAGAAAATATGAATACTTGTAAATTACCTGATACAATACAATACAATACACTGGATCTTTCTGGGGCACGGGAAATATAGTTGCAACGTGTGACTGGAAGCCCCTTATTAGCACCTCAGAACCTGACTCCAATGATTATACGCTCTGTATTGGCGTCTTATGCGGCTATTCTATATACTGTCATTTTCCTCTATCCTCCAGCAGCTTCCTCTTTCCTCTAGCAGTCTCTGCTTTGTATATAATGAATAAGCTAGACTTGGCAGCAGGGAGCCTTTCACCTCCTAATTTCATCTCACAGTATGAAGCGCCTCCTGAAAGCCTATGTATCTACCTCCCGGCAGCTGTGAAGCATCCCGCTGCTCTTCTGCGCTCCGCATTCACAAGCGCCAGATAACAGGCTATAACACATAACCGTATTACAGGCACCACAGCTTTTAGGATCACCTGCAGAGCGCTCCAGTGCATGTGCTTCCAGACATAACATATGAACGTTATTCTTCACCAAATATTCCTCCCAAATAGAACCTTCGCATATAGCTATGACCACTGCAATCACAAAGGCATGAAACAGAGCCACGCCATAGGCTCCCATGCCTGAAACATCAGCCCCCAACTGCCTCCCCTGGTTCCTCATGTTCTCTGTATTAGTTTAGAGTAATGAGTGAAAACCTTATTTGATTGACAGGGTAGTTAAGTAAAAGCACAGTTTATACATGCTGAAGGTAAACATGACTCTTGAAACTAAATTAAAATTAAGTCAAGAGCCATTAAGGTTAATAAAAAAAAATGTAAAAAAATAAATATCAGGTATATTAAATGGCTCCAATTTGCCATCAAATTCTACACTTCTGTGTATCCCCAATTCTTCACTGTAGGCCTGAAGCGTCCTGCAGAGAGGATTTCATTCTTCAAAGCGTATAATAGATCTTTCCAAAGCTCACAATGTACAATATTCATATTCACATTTTAGATGTGAAATTCTCAGTGGTACAGCAGAATATCCACAGCTGTACATTCAATAAGTGTTATATTGCTAGGAACTTGGAATCTAAATCACTTGCTATGACTATACCACTGGACTGTTCATCTTTAAAATGTAAGTTCCAGAAATAGAATATATAAAATAAATGACACAGAGTTGATCACAGATAACCCAGTTCCTTGTAATACTAGTGTTACCTTATTTGTGAATTTAGATGGTAAATGTATGTTGTTGGAGTCCATTAAGTATAGGGGCTCAGGGATTTCTTCCAATTTAATGCTCTACACGGTGCTATATAAAGAATGGGGGGGGGTTTGCCTTATTTTCTCACTGTTATTTTTGTGCCACTTTGCAATGCAGGAAGCAAGATATTGTGCAGGATCCACATCTCGTCCCCGCTGTGCTCATAACGCCAAGCACAGCAGAAATCCAATGCTGGCTTCAGCCTTTCGTTACTCCTCTTGCAAGCAAGGACTTAGGATCCCTGACCCCTACCGTAAGATTTGCAAGCCATCCTCCTGTAAAATGGGGGTGGCATGGAAGTCTAGATACAGCGGAGGGGGCTTAGAGCACACCCTTACTGCACGTTTTACACACTTAACCTGTGTTCTAGTGTGCCACATCCCACCCTGTTGGAAACACTTCCGGTACCAAAGTCTCGATTCAGATCTAAAGACCGAACTTACACAATCTACGTACAGAAATAGTACGTAGATAGCGTAAATAAGTTAAATTCTTAAAACAACGTAACTGTGAATCCGGACCTAGAAGCGTGACACGTGCACTGCCGCAAAATGTGGGCGTTTCCTGATCCCAGCAATCAGAAATCAACCCAATCAAGTCTGGAGCCGGTTCCCCAATACATTAACACATTAACACAAGATAAAATGTAAAACACAAGCATTGGTCAGGTGTAAATAGAGGCGTCGGGACTCCCTGGCAGCATGTCCGCAATAATCTCCATTTATCGTCTTCTCAGGAGAACGCAGATCTAAAACGCTGATTAAGAATTTATTCTCAAATCCAGGGCAATTACACGTGTTGCCATAATGCCTCCAGATGCAATTATAATCCATAAAGAGTCATTAGACACATTTGTGTGGGAGTAAACTTGGCTGCTTCCAAAGTCTGAACAAGTTGTCATACACATTATGGGAGCTATAGTTTGTGACAATATGTTGCTGGCCAATTAAGGTTTTGTATAGCAACGGCATGCTCAGCTACTTGGGAGGAGAGTGGCAAGCTCCTGCTAGGAGGCAGCTGCTGCTGGGTAATTAATAGCATCTCTATGTATTGCTCTTGTAACAGAGCAGCTCCGGAGTGCACACACCCACCCTCTTCCACGGTCGAATCCAGCTGGGTGACTTTGACAGCGAGACGATCAATTCTGTCTTGAAGGGAATTTGCTCTGATGTAGAAAGTATTCGCCTCGTTAAACAGCTCTCCAAATATGTCTTCTGCATGTTTGCCTGCCAAATGGAGAAAACATGTCAACACGTATGCTATCAAGAGAGCTCATCTGACAGTCACGGCCATCATCACTTCACCACAGACAGCAGAGACCATGCCAGGTTCTGCCTTGTGTCTGATCAAATCAGAACTGCACAGAGGCTGTACAGCAATAAGATACCTGCCCGCTTCCATCTTATTTATTATAGTGATTTATCGTGTGACAGGCAAGAAAATATACATCATATTTCACATATCATCAACTTCTAGCTATCACACTGCGTCTCTTGAATTAGCATGTTCTTACAGTACATATTTCTTCAATCAATACAGATTTGAGAACATAGGACCTGATCCAAACTACTGTTTGGTTGGGGAATTGTTCCCCAATTTCTGTGGATGCAATTTGAACAATTGTAGCCAGATCCATGTTAACCAATGAGAATGTGTGCCAATCCATCCAGCCTCAAGAGACAGGACACTGCCGACAGAGGAGCGGGGTTGAGATCACAGATGGACGTTCCTTCGTTGTATAGACTACGCATTCCCTCTCTCTGTGTGCCTTTCCAGGCTTCTGTGACTCTGAAATTGTTGCATGCTTGAATCCAAAAACATAAAGGTAGCTCCTGGCTTTTGGGTCCCAACTCAACTGACCACCAAGACAGGAATAAGCGCGAAATGCCCTTATTCCAGTCTATTACGGTAAGAAAAATGTGCCAATTGTAATACTTCCCTCTGCAAGATAAAATCCACAGTGTATATTTGCGGATAAAGCACCCTTGGAGTTCATCTATGCGAGTGTCTGGCTAATGCAGCACAGGGATTGCAAATTTCTCTGTATCGTTTGCTTGGGGCTACAATGGCATCAAACCCTGGCTCTCCTCTATGATTACAGTGACTGCGAACAACAGGGGGTAAACATGGACTTTTACACGTCTTCCATCCCCCAGCAACAACTTCGGAAAATGTCGGCTACAGTCTGAATAGTTTATAGTGACCACAAAGACAAATCACAATTACGTACTTAAAATAATGGGCAGCCCTCAGATGAAAATGAAATGTAATCTTTGTACCCCACCCCCCAAAAAAAGTCTTCGTTTTTAAATTACCAAAGGAGATGATTTTGGCTTTTATTAAAGTAAAAGGAGAGAGGCGTTTTCCTATGGTTTACTTGCCATAGGTATTATCATTGCCATATCTCACTACTTTTTATGCTAAATATATATTTTTAGGGGTGTCTATTTATGAAGGAGAATGGAATTTTATCAGCTACTATACACTACATGCATGTGGTTAATATTTGTTTCTTGTGTCTGATGCTTATAAATTATTGTATATTGCATCTGTTATCTGGTGCCCATCATATTTATACAACTAAATATAAATGACTAATCAAACCAAATGACAGCATCCCAGTGACAAACTACAGTATGATAGCCCTGTGCCAGGAAAATAAAACCTTTTTGAAGCATAACAGATCAGTAATGTTAACGTTCTCTTTCCAATGGTCAGAAATATTATTTGTTGCCATTTACTATATTAGTAAGTTGGCCAAACTCTGTTAGATGAAGCACTCATCAGGGTATAAACAGTGCTCATCCTAAGTTATATAAAGCACCTGTATAGACATTAATGCAATCACAGCTACATATAACAAAATACATAATCATTCAGCAATACCAACATATAGATTAAAATGGACAAACAAAAATCAAGGTGAAGTATAAGCACAGTATAACTTTATGCAGCGTGTATCACAATTTAGGAAGGTATTAACTATCCCAAACAATCATGCACACAAAAAATAAAAAAATCAGATACTGGCGGTAGGCTATTTATGTTAAAAGGTACCCAAGTCATCTATACAGACACATATAATGCTTCTCACAGCTGTGATACAGTGACCAGAGTGTGAGAAGGTGACGAGGCCAAATGGAGAATCGAGTTTTTTGATAGGAGACACGCTTTAATCCGGTAACATGAGTGCAAGAAGGGGACACGGCCAAACGGTCAATTAAGCCTTGAGAAGGATCGCATGATGATCAAAACGCGTTGGAAAGGTAGCAGTTACTTTTTGGGACATTTCATAACACTAGAAAACCGGCACCATTGTATACCGGCACCATTGTATACTACAACATGAGCTTCAAAGAGACTGAAAGTGAAGGAACAGCTTTAATGATTTTTAAACAAAACTTATCTTGACATTTCTCCGGTAAATGTCAAAATCCTTTGTGATTATAATTGTCATTTTTTACGTTTTGGCAATAAAACCAAAGTGATTTGCACTATCGGGTGCCCAATCTATTCTGTTTCCATATGCATTTCCAAGTCAGTGAACTGCCTTCTGAAACAGGTGTGGATGTTTCTGACCGGACCGTTGGGAATGAAGATCTGGGCACACACGTTGTGCTGATATCAAAGGTTTTCCTGTTTGAACTTTCTGCCTTTCACTCCTGACGATCATCATTTCACCAGATTACTGTCTTCACAATAGACAATAGACCAGATTTACTAAGCTGCGGTTTGGAAAAGTGCCCATAGCAAAATATGCCATATAGAAAAGCCCATAGAAAAGTTGCCCATAGCAACCAATCAGATTCTAGCTCTCTCTTTTTACATACTAGAGAATGAAAGCTAAAATTGATTAGTTGCTATGGGCAACATCTCCACTTTTCCAAACCCGCAGCTTAGTAAATCTGGCCCTATATGACCATTCATCTAATCGTGAGCTCTTGGCTATTTAGAGGCATTATGTGTGTCTGTTTTGATGACTTAGGTGCCTTTAACAAAAATAGCCTCCCCTTCGTCTGCCTAGCGCCAGTATCTGATTTTTGTGCATACAATCTATAGATCAGCCTACAGTTGAAAGGAAAGACAGTGGTTTCAATCTGTTCCCAAAGCCTGGAGAAGGATATATAAAGATTCATTTCTTTTTCATGTAAAATTGCTATTTTCTACTAAAATTTTAAAGAACAATGAGTAAGTTCACTCATGATGTTGCACCTCACAGCCGCTCTTTCTGTAATTATTATTATTTACATACAAAGATTCAGCAGCAGCGTACAGGGAACACACTTGGCAACAATGCTAAACAAAGGCCCTACTTACGAGAGAAGAGGGGAAGACAAACAAGAGCCACAGATTGGGGAAATAGGAGAAAGGGCAAGATGGACAGATGTCATAAGAGATGGGGAGGAGGAGGAGGGAGAGGGTAAGGGTATGTGTGGAAGGGATGCGGGGGTGAGGTATGCTTGCAAGGAGGAGAGAATTTGCGTGACCGCTTATATCAATCATTATCTTCTGGCTCACACGTCTCTTGATTGCAATTATTCCTTATACGGTCACAATAAAGCTGTTATTTGCAGTAAAGGAGGTCTTAACAGACATCTCCAAACACATGGGCAAATCTCTTAAATAAGTATCATAAAGGTCCCAATTCAAGCTACACGCAGAGCCATAAGTCCTTAGCTACACAGTGATGCCCTTAGTCAGGCCACACATCAGAGGGGGATAAAGCAATACATATTAATGTCAACCACTCTCTGGCCATCTGTCCTGCCTAATGGGGCATTCATTACTATTATTGGTCATCAGATAGTGGGATTCCAGGAAAATGTGCTTAACATCTCCTAATGCAGAGCTTTACTCTTTGTTGGGCTGAATAATCTTCAATGGCAAATTTTCCAGAGGTGAAGGAAAAGTTCCACAATGGTGGTAACAGAAGCGCAACTACCGGAGGGGTCTGAAGGACAGGGAAGGCCATGGCCGGCAGAAGACTATCTAAGCGGTCAGCCAATGCCCCTTTGACCAGGACACTAATGTATTAGGACAGTCTACTTCCATCCCTGGGTGTGTGAATGGGTGAATTCCAGGAAAGGGCTGAGGAGACATTCATTACTGGGCAGTGGCACAGGTGATGGGGGTCAGAGTAAATCGTACTCCATGAGATATAAAGAAGACCAAAACACAGGATCTAACAATGCTGGGTAACAGACAAACATGAAATGTTGCATTTACTTAGACTACTCAGCTGTCGGATGATTGCAGCAAGTGTACTGTTGGTTACACATTCCAGCTCACTGGTGATCCCATCCGGCACAGTTCCCCGGCAGAGATGCCTTGGTTCTATGTTTCTCTTAACCAGCGGCATGGTTCAAGATCTGCAATAAAAAAAAAAAAGTAAAATATAAGTCTGTGATAGTCAGTGGATTTTGCCAGCAACACCTTCCCACCAACCCATTTCCACAGCGATAATTACTTTCCTTTGCATCTCTGTAGGCAGTTTATAGATCTCTACAGAAATCAGATTTTCAATCCTGTGCCTGACTAGAGGTAAAGCATTAGTCAGCTACATCAATAGCAATTTAGTAAGAGACGCATGTAGAACAGTCACCCTACATGGAAATGATGTGCCATAAATAATTCAACTGCCCTACAGAAAACACAGCATAAGCCGTGCCATTCCTTAACAGAGGATAATGGAAAATTCAACCACGTTCCTCAACCCCCTTCTTAACCTACGTCCACCCTATTTACCATCATTTCCCTTCCCATTACATGATTTACTCAAACTGGGACACATTTTCTTTCCATACGAACACTACCCTCAGTTCAACTCCTAGCTCTGCTGTGACTGGATCACACAGGACACTGAGCACTGTTACTATACAGCCTGCCTGCTCCACTGGGGTTGATTCAATTCCCTATGATGATAACATTAGGTGCAAAGTGCCGCTATTTCCACCTATTACAATAGCTGAGCATCACAGATTTTATCGCATCTCTATGGGGTGCGAGGTAAAATTTGTGATGCAGATTCGCACAACGTGCCGTATCCAGGACTACGGCCGCCCAGGTAATTACGCCCGGCCGTAATTTCCGTTTTGAAGGTTGTGTGCATATAGTTACGGTCAATAGCTGTTACGAAAAGGGGTTCCCCCCCCCCCCGTTACACATGCTGTATCTCTGCCGTAAAGGCGGAGATAGGCATGTAAATTAGGGGACAGGACGGGGGAAGCCCCGTTACGATAAGGCCACAGAGCTGATCATAAGCTTAGGGTAGGAATCTGGACACGCAAGTGTCTAGATTTACGCCCACCAGAGGGGAGTGCATGGGGCGTGCACTCCCCGCTACAATGGCGGCCGTACAGACCTCAGGCGCCCGTAAGACACCCGTAGGTCCGGATCAGGCCCAATGAGCTGTTCCGGAGGCACATCATGCAGGATGGAATCTATGCCATTGTGTCATATATAGCATTGTGAGCCATGTACAATGAGGGTTATTAAAAAAAAAAAAAAAACAGCCCACAATTAGTCCGCCTCCTTCATGATAGCAGATTCAATCACTTGGCCCCTTCTTTGCTCAGATCTATCTCATCCGTTCAACAAACAGTTGGAGGTTAGAACTATGAGGTCAACAGCTTAAAGAAAAACCAATCCAGCAGCACCATCGAGGGAGACTTATTATGCCACAGACCAGAGAAAACACCAATTTCCACTTATATTTAATCTCAAATCTAAATGGTTTGAAAGTTACCCAAATCACTGTAAAACCAGAATACAAATAACCCCACAATATAAGGAGCAGCATTCTCCTTATGGATAACTTACAGGGAGGAAATAAAGCAAAATAACATTCTAATATGTAACCCATAAGTATCTCTTTCATGGACAGTAAAAATAAGACTAGAGGTTTCCTTTTCTATGACACACAGGCATCAGTGCTGGGGAGGTGCATTTATTGTGCGACATGTCCTACACTGTCAAATCCATTAGGCACCAAACTAGAGGAACATTTTCTCCAGCTGTCAGAGAGAACAGTCACATTGTAATTACTTTGATTAGCTGTGTCTGCACAAGTATACCGTTTCAATCAAAGCAATATAAACTGGCAACACACCTTACAGAATAGTCTCAACTGGTCAGTAGCTCATTTTTTATTCTTACATTTATTGACATCAGCCGCTCCTGCCTCTATAGTTACTTATTGTCCATCCATATGGCTACTGAGCATTGGGGGTTGGGGAGAAATCTGAACCCTCACAGTGTGGACAACACGAGCTTGATGGAAGCAGAACTAATGTGCTATTGCTCAGCCAACAGCAGTGCCAGGAAGTCAGTG
Source organism: Limnodynastes dumerilii (assembly GCA_011038615.1). Classification (NCBI taxonomy): domain Eukaryota; kingdom Metazoa; phylum Chordata; class Amphibia; order Anura; family Limnodynastidae; genus Limnodynastes; species Limnodynastes dumerilii. The sequence continues at coordinate 94,521 of WWET01000022.1, forward strand.
TAAATTCCCTATAGCTTATGAAGTTACTAGAACAAACATCCAGTGCTATACCATGATCAATACCAGGCCAGACTGCAGACATGCACACTTAGGCCTGTATTCAAAGTACCGGACGTATAACATACGTCCGGTGTTTAGCGATTTTTACTACTGCACATGCAGAATTTTTAACCGTAATCTACGTATCTTTTTCTTATGTATATTGCATAAATGTGGTCTGAAAGACCGCATTTAAGCAATCTACATAAGAAAAAGATACGTAGATTACTTTAAAAAATGACTACGCATGCGCAGTAGTAAAAATCGCCAAACACCGGACGTATAGGTTATACATCCGGTACTCTGAATTCGGGCCTTAAAGCCATGTTAACAAATTTAATTAATAATCCAAAACTTAATCCATGAGTTAATTATGGAGGAACTTAATTATATCAACAAGTGTTAATTCTCCACAAAATCTATGCAAATAAAAATGACATAATTCTAATAATAATAATTCTAAGTAACAAAAAAATGGGGTCCCTTACGATAAGCATCCATCATAAATGACCTTACACAATCCTAAAAAGATAAAAACACTGAAATATATATAAATTCTTTCTTTACAAAAAATAAGAAAAAAAAAGCTATAGAATATGGAAGGAATAGGGAAGCCGCCATGGTTTTCGAGCATGCACTTTATTTTTATTTTATTATAAACCAATAAAAATAGATTCATCTATAGGAAAACTTCAAACATGACACCGTATTGAGCCACAGTTTGATTCCAACACTGGCATTTTTTGTCTAAACTGCATGTTCTCCAAGTGTCTTCTAATATATTAGAAGCTTAATGTGTGTATGTGGTAGTATAGCATTTAGGGCAGGATGCACAGCTAATAAGGACGGCTGAATTCCGCATGCAGGATGCTGAATTCGGCTGTCAACGCATGCAGGATGCTGAATTCGGCTGTCAACGCATGCAGGATGCTGAATTCGGCTGTCAACGGGCTTAAGCTTGGATCAGTGGTTGGACGGACCGCTGATCCGCATGGGTGACTGAAAAATGCCTCATGTCAGTGTAAGTCACTTAAACGTTGCACAGGGGAGCAACGTGCAGATTTCTAAACCCCCTCACATACGGAAAGCGTGCAGAGGTCTGGATGTGGCCATATCACTATAAGTCCCATTAGGCAGTGAAATATTTTAATAATTAAACCTTCTATATGGAGTTTTGTGCTACAGGGAAGAGAATAGAATTGCATCTCCAGTATGTTAGCACTGTCCCAACAGAGATGAGATAATGTCTGCTCTTTACATAGCCTAATGAGCGCTTCAACAGTTCATTTATTGAGTGCACACAATTATATGTGAAATATTCTGTGTTTACTAGATAACTAGAGTCTGTGGTACATTTTTTGGCTTGAAATATAGAATGGTTTGTGGACTTGTTCTCTTTTTGCTAACACCAACCAGATTAAAGTATTAGTAAAAGAAGCTGCTGACAAGTTAATCCTCTTCTTATGAAGGCGAATGCTCATACTAAACTTTCAGATCCAGATGGCTCAACCAAACAGTAGTTGCGTGCCTTCTTCACCTGCACAAAAATAGCTTTAGTAAAGAGGCAGAGCTGGCAGCTGCTGTATAAGACACTTTCCAATGATCTCAAGGCGAGAGGGTGAACTAACCAACTTGCTAACCAAAACAGATTAACACCACTGACGGGCGGTGACACCAAACAACTGTTTCTGGACTTCACTGGAAGCCATTTACCCTGCAGGGGAGCAGTTACATGAGAGTCAGCACTGGATGATGCAAAGAACTCTCTGTAATGGATAGTTTAAACCCCCATCACAAATTGCAGATACATGTAGTGCTGCCTACATAAGTCTGGTCTAATGTATAGGAGCAGATGTGAAAATGATCTAGAAGTGCTGATGATCAACAAGAAAACACAGAAACTACTAGAGCAGAATACAGAACAGACTTTATAATGACCTACTTTCTAAATTACGAATAAGAACAATAGATAGTGTTCATTTTAATACAATTAGAGGGAAAAAATCTAGAGGGATACAGTTATTGGACATCAGTTGCAGAATTGCATTTGCAAAAGGCATTAGACCAATAAAATTACAGCATTGTCACTTTCTTTGTGTAATACTGAAGTTAGGGGTTAAAGAGAATATTTATTTTTATTAACGTATATATTGGCTTTTAATGGCGTTTTCCCATGTTAAAGGAAGGCTGGGTGACTTCTGAAGGATAACCGTCTGGTGTACACTCGCTCCTTGTGCCAGAAACGTTATTTACAGATGCCTTCATTAGCTTTGTTTCTACATAATAGCCCAAACCACGCAACAATATATAACATTTCCCTTTCCATCCTGAAGATACATGGTCTACTTCATACAAACATTTCTCACAGCCTCAGAGATTGGATTTTAGGACTGAATTTCCTACTCACACAAAATGGTGTGAACTAGTTAAAAAACAAAAAAAAATTAGCCTAGTATAATATAAAGCAGTGTTCCATAAATAAAGGATAACCACAGGCTGTAAAGAAATAAGGGTTGAGGGAATCAGACAGGTGCTTAGAAGATGCTCTGATAACTAGTGGTTACCATGGTGATGCTGTGAGGGTTAGGATTCTATGATTCAGCAGCACACACCTGTTCAACAAAAAAACAGAGCATTTAACAAGTCCCTTTAGCAACATCCCACAATGTAAATTAAATAACAATTTTAATAAAAACTTCACAACTCTAGTTATTTTTTTTTTCCTATCACTTAGCTGCAGCAGGTTAATGGAGGTGGAGTACAGTTTGAACATGCTCTGTTCACCTCAATGTAGATCCAGCTGGGATGGGGCCATGTTGGAGCCGCTCTGCTGTATGTACTTGTGCCATCTTCCAGCACTATACACTTACCGCTAATAACACACAAGGACAGCACTGTCACCTATACAGTACTGTGGTCCCCAATATATAAGAAGCAGAAGAAACCAAAGTATAAAATCAATAAATCATGAAGGTATAAATACACACAATAATAAATACCTTTAGGGAAAAAAAAACCCATAAAATTATAACAAAAACTTCACAATAATGCAGATCAAGTATCAAAAGTTATAGTGGCCACTACCAATAGTAACAAAGGCAGTTAACTTCAAATGAAGAAATATTAATAAAATCCAAGTACCGGTAAATACACCTGCAGTTTTGTTATAATTTATGTTAGATTTTACTAGTTTTAGTTATTGTTTTGTGTACTTATACCATCATGATTTGTTTTGTTGATTTAGATATTAAGTAAATTCTCACATTTGGACCAGTTTACTTTTGTTTAGCAGACCATACACTAGAGTGATTATTGATCGGGCCTATAATCGCTGTAGTTATTGGGCAACTTAATTTTATCAAACGCCCAATAAACAAATCAGAAACACTGTGGTATGATTATTTGATCTTTTGACATGTTTCATTTATAGAGGGAGCTAGTGCCTGATATTTTAAGCTGAGCCAATCAGCTCACTAAACATCCCCCATTTTACATCATTTTTACGGAACCCTTGTTAAATAACCCTGGTTCCCCCTTTCACACCACAACACGGGTTAGGCTGACCCGGGAATAACCCTAGTATCAACCAGGGTCGTGGAACTGGGTTGACCCTTTCACACTGACACCTGACCTGGGTTATTCCCGGGTCGATAGCTTGGTGTGAAAGGGGTATTAGTAATGAAAACACCTGTGCTCCAGCAAGGAGACCTGGAAAACATGCACTGTTAGTACTTGAGGATGGAATTGATAACCCCTGAGCTACATCATGATTAGTGATCAGGGAATCTCTGTGCAAACCACAAATGGTCAACAAATTTTCCCCATATGCAGTAAACCTGAAAGCACCAAAAAAACTGTTTTCGTAAGGAGAGTAATATACTAAAAAACACAAAATCTTTATATTTCCCTTAAACTGTCCATCAGGCTACACTACATATTCTTGCTGGGGATATGCTTAATGGTTAAGATGGCACAATATGAGCTATTCACATTATGGCTTGCATTTATTAGATTGACTTAAGGTCCCCTAAATGTGATAACTTGACAAGTGTTCCTACTTATGGGACCATCCTAAAGAGAAAGGTGGATTTAGCAGTACAATAGTCTAATAGTACAATGGCCATTTATAGTTATAGATATATTTAGGTTCTTCTCTTATTTTTTTAATAGAAGGAGCGTCAATGGAATGGTAAATTAACAATGAACACATTTACAGTTACTTTCAAAAGGTAATATGAGTGCAGGATATTACTGAAAGGTTTGACAAATATAGTTCCGGTCTCTCTGCACTTTATCCATCTCCTGTTTGGCCGAGAGAAGGAAAAGGACAGGTAGCATTCAGGTTAAGATCAACCGTGAGGTGGCTTATTTTGCTTTATTTGTTTGATTTTAGTTTTTTTTGTTTAGGGACAGATTTATCCACAAATTGCTGCTGTTTAACTAGCGAATATGTCTATATACATGTTATTTCATTCTTGACAGTGATGCTATTTTTACTATTTGTATGTGGTATATTGTATACTGTCATTTTTAATATATATTTTAACAACTTTGACTGCACAATGATATAACAAACATGGGATAATTGTACTGTTTTGTGGATTGGAGTGTGGTAATTATATGGTATTTTTAAATAACTTGCCTTTTCTGGCAGTTTTTTTTTTTTTTAATACTGTCGCTCTCTGTTGTGATTGCAATTAGGGGTTCCACACGTCCCTATAATAGGACAGTGCTCTGCAACCGGTGTGCCGCGGCACACCAGTGTAGCGGAGCAAGTTCCTGAGTGTGCATGCATCCCCCGACTCGGCCCGCTATGATTATTAAAAAACAAACAAAAAAAAAACCTTACCTTTCGGCGGTGGCATCCGGCTTCCTCCTTCCCCTCACATCTCCTCCTTACTGCATGCCAGCCGGGCGTGACGTCATCACGCCGGCATTCGCTGTGATGAGCGCGCGGAGAAGAGCTCAGGGGGAGCCAGAAGAAAGAACAGAATACAGAAGAGAAAGAAGACCAAAAAAATTGTAAGGAAAGGAGCAGAGAGGGCAGTAGTGACGTCATCGGCATTCGCTGTGATGAGCGCGCGGAGAAGAGCTCAGGGGGAGCCAGAAGAAAGAACAGAATACAGAAGAGAAAGAATAAAATAAACCAAAAAAATTGTAAGGAAAGGAGCAGAGAGGGCAGTATGTATATGATGAAGGGGGC
>WWET01000022.1:108427-120666 GCA_011038615.1 Limnodynastes dumerilii
AATGCTCAGAGGTCCAGATCCTGACTAACAGAAAAAAAAACGGAAGGAGACAGCACCCTCAAATCAGCACACCTTGCTCCCATCCATGGGAAGGGGGTAGGTACGTAAAAAGTACTATCCACACTTGACTTCCGCACAAGCCCAATTTCAAGCAAGGACGATCTGCGATCATAACGCCAAGCATATGAAGGGAGAGGCCTTCCTTCATCCACATGGAGGGCTGATCCGATCCAAAGAGTTTAAATATGTTTCTCTTTGTAAGAACGTGTACAGTAAGAACATACAAAACTCTTGGGGCCAGATTTACTAAGCTGCAGGTTTGAAAGACTGGAGATGTTGCCCATAGTAACCAATCAGATTCTAGCTCTCACTTTTCCTATTACATACTAGAGAATGTCAGCTAGAATCTGATTGGTTGCTATGGGCAACATCTCCACTTTTCCATAGTAAATCTGGCCCGTGATCTTTTCCAAAAACCTGATAAACCCAGGATAGAGAACATGGGTTTACCTCTTCTGCCCTAGCCTTAACTCATTTTACCACCATCCAATACCCTGGGCTCACCAGCAGCTACATTACCATAGTCATCATGATCACACATTTGGCACTGCCTGGTCTCATTTCATTTAGCAATTAAAAATGTTATTTCCAGAGGTTTCGCTACATAAGCGCATTTTTGCTCTGGATTCTAAACATTTCGCAATTATTCAGCTTTGTTTTAAACATAGCTCATAAAAAAGAAGCTTCCTTACAGAGTGTGACCGTCCAATAGAGAAAAAACACCCATAGACATAAATGACACAAGCAGTAACTGTGTAGACACATTGGACACCTGGCTCCCAATATGTGTTCATCCATGATCAGGACCTATCATCAGCTCAAGACTATTAGTTATCTAGTAGCACCCTGTTTGTACTGCAATCTTTAATACTGGATGCTAGTGCTAACTGCATGATATTTGTGTGCACTTCATTCCACATTTTAAAGCTTTCTGGTAAGTTACTTGGCTCCTGATTTTTCTATGACTGTTTATGCATCTGTATCTTGAACTGCGTTGATATGCCTCAAGAAAGCTCCAAATATACTAAATTTACATTATTACATTGCGTAACAGCAAGTAAACTTCAATACCTACACTCACTTCCACAGAGGGTGCTCCTAGGAAATTAGCTGCAGATGTTTTTGAGCTAGAAACATCTGTAGGTTGTCAGACAGTGATAGCTGCGATTACTCATGAAAGCTGCTATGAGCAATATAAAACAGTAGTTGTCCACATAAAGTTAGTGTCAAGAATCTTCATGTGGATGACTCATGTGGCATCAAACAAACATATGAAGAGAAAAATGAAGGCGGTACACAAATCTGTGTTTAACCTTTTTCTCTATATTATGGCAAACTGATTAGCAAAACTGAAGCAAGTTTTATTCAGGGAAGTCATCAGGATAATTTACTTACTCTAAATGTCAACCAAAATCCCCCTTCCTCTTTTCATTGAATGTTTTATTTCATTAAAAAGGGACAGGGTATTTATTCCCCGTAGCCTTAAAATGTGACCTATTATCTCTATATAGTACAGATATAAAAGTAGCTATGTCTAAAGCTGGCCACACACTAGAGCGATTATTGGCCTGATCCTACAATTATTGTGGATCTGGACAAAAATTGCTGCAGTGTGTGGTACAGATAGATTTGTAAAACCTCAATTTATCGTCACAGACAGGTTCTGGGATTATAATCTGATTAAAGGGAATTCCCAATTTATCGTTCCAAGGTGACGATATCTTGTAGTGTGTGGGCAAGTCCAATTATTGGACCTTGTACCTCCACCTCTTGGCTGCAGTTTCCCTGTCTGCCTATGGTCAGCCAGTCCTTTAAAAAGCTGCTGAATATTTCACACGGACAGCTGTCGCTAAGAGGTTCTACACAGACAGGTTCTACACAGACAGGACACAACGCTGTGCAGCCTCTCAGTAGGTTCTAAGCAGCGCTGCAGAACATCTCAGTTTTTTTTCCGTTTATAAATTTTTTGTTTAGTCAGCCATTTGGCTGGCTGTATGGGACTCCTGTTAAAATTGACAGAAATCCCAACCAATCAGAGCGAGACTGCAGCCAACCAATAGGCTAGCTACACCATCTGAGGTGGTTGAGGCAAACACAGTAAAACAGTGTAAACATGCTTGGGATAAATATAAGGATATCCTAATTATCAAATTAAATAGAGGGTAAATAGGATCTAGGGTCAGTATAGTTGTAAATAAACAACTGGACAGACTGGATGGGCCATGTGGCTCTTATCTGCCGCCACTTACTACGTTTCTATGTTACACGGTCTCATTCAGATATTATCGCTCTCCGCCTCTGTTCTGTGTGGCGCCGATATCGGGACCTTTCCCCAGGGGAAAATTGTCCCAAATATGCCACATGCTTGGAGCAATAAGGCGGCTGATTCAGCGTTTGGGAGTAAGGGCAAAATAGATGCAAGTGTGCAGCTCAGCTAAACCATTTTGCTAAGTCATTTATTTTAATTCTTTTGCATGCTGGAAAAATACTTTAGGTGGTGATGTGAAAGCGGTATAAGAGGTTCTACACAGACAGGACACAACGCTGTGCAGCCTCTCAGTGCAAGAGGTTCTACACAGCGCTGCAGAACATCTTTTTTCCCGGTTTATACATTTTTTGTTTAGTCAGCCATTTGGCTGGCTGTAGGGGACTCCTGTTAAAATTGACAGAAATCCCAACCAATCAGAGCGAGACTGCAGCCAGCCAATAGGCTAGCTACACCATCTGAGGTGGTTGAGGCAAACACAGTAAAACAGTGTAAACATGCTTGGGATAAATATAAGGATATCCTAATTCTCAAACTAAATAGAGGGTAAATAGGATGTAGGGTCAGTATAGTTGTAAATAAACAACTGGGCAGACTGGATGGGCCAGGTGGCTCTTATCTGCCGTCACTTTCTATGTTTCTATGTTACACGGTCTCATTCAGATATTATCGCTCTCAGCCTCTGTTCTGTGTGGCGCCGATATCGGGACCTTTCCCCAGGGGAAAATTGTCCCAATTGTCCCAAATATGCCACATGCTTGGAGCAATAAGGCGGCTGATTCAGAGTTTGGGAGTAAGGGCAAAATAGATGCAAGTGTGCAGCTCAGCTAAACCATTTTGCTAAGTCATTTATTTTAATTCTTTTGCATGCTGGAAAAATACTTTACTTTTGCAACTAGAACTCCATTACTGCATAGCTTTAGGTTTAATTTGTAAATTACAGTTGAGCTAGGAAATTTCTCCTCTCAATTCTAATTCTGCTTTCACAATTTAAATGTGCCTCCCCTTGCAGTTTTACACAGTATTGCTCAGGTCTACACTTGCACCTAACAAAAAAGGGTGTAAGTGCAACTCTGAATCAGCCCCAAACTCTAGTGTGTGGCCACCAATTTCTCCCAAATACGGAGCTTTGTGGAATCTGCTCTCAATAGCAATTAGTTTGAACACACAAAAAAAAGTTTCACTTGAACAAGCAGCGTGACAAAAGCCTAAAAATTACTTTGCTTTCTGGTGAATAACGAAAACTAAAAATCACAAGAAAGTTTTTAAGCACAGTGGAAACAGAATATTAAATGATAATAAAGATTTAAATGTGAAAAAAATCATCATCAATTCAATTTTCAATTTGCAATAATTCCCTGACAAATCACACAATAAGTGGCTACTTTTTCCCATCAAGTTGTCCTAATAACAGAGGACCGAATGCACAATCAGAAGAGCCTAGCTTAAATTTTCGGTTCAAGCGGTAAGTAAGGAAGTCCGGATAAGTACACATTAACAAAGGATGCAAAATGTGTACCGACTGAACTTCAAATAAATATACGCCTGAGCAAACGTGGTCAAAATCTGAACTGAACTCAAGGAAACAAGGAGAAAATTCGATCACCATTTTACCCAAAAGAAAAAGTATTCTAAAGCATTTAAACCCCTGACATCTTTCAGTGAATGCATTAACAGTCAAGCAATAAACAGTAACTTTTTTAAATTGTCCATACTGCATTCACTTTGAAGGATGAGTGTAATGGATTTGACATTAAATATTTACGCCGTGCCACCGATCTGTGCATTGTGACAAGTCGCATTTTGGCATATTTATCTGTGGTGTTCAGTTCTCATCCCCATGATTTCTGAGGTTGGAGCACAATGATACTCTGTGGGAGGGATCCGTGTTTGAACCATTGAGTGCACCTGCTCCACCACATCCGTATACTAAAAGGATTTAAGCTTGCTCCACAAATTGCTTGCATACATGAAGTGATGCAGAACCCTTTGTGTGCCAGACTTCCCAGAATCCATTGCAAGTCATGTTGGCAAGAAAAGCTTTTCCCTCAATTTAACCTTTAAACTGCTAAATATTTCATACCCTGCTGTTGGAAGAGCAAGCAAGGATTTCTATTACTTTTTAACTAGTTAGATATGTTGGCAAATAAAATGAGCATTTTATGAGACACAGATTACTTTACTGTTTATTTTATTTAAGGTTGTAAGTTTTCCAAGTTTGACAGAAACCCATTTTTTGTTATGGAAGAAAAAAAAATCATGAAATGCAGAAATGCTATGCAATAGGACCAAAGCTCATTCAATACAATTATCTGAGCAAGAGACCCATATCTGGAACATGGGCACCCAACACTCTTTAAAATGAGTCTGTGGGAGATTATTTTATCCCCAAGCAAAGATCTAAGGTTTGTGTTTTTTTCTGGACAGGGAATCTTCATGCTCTCATATGCCATAAATACAATAAGCCAATCAGGTATAAAACCATACCTATGAAAACAAAAATGTTGGGGTCCAATCAACAAGGAAAATTAAATTAAACCTCAACCTTCCAGACAAAAAAAAATAGCAAGGATCATGATAAAAGTATTACAAAGAAACCCTGTGTGCTTTAGCATTTGGACTGTGCCCACCATGCCTGCCAGGGAACCTCCTGCCCTGCAGCAAAAAGGGCATTGCAAAGAAAAATTTACTGTACAGCCAGGAAATACAGGAATGTACATGATCTACACTTCTATCTACTCTAGCAGTTAGTCTACTGCCAAATGAAGAACAGCTGAACAACCAGCATGACATGCAAACATGACTGACCCAGGGGGACAGAGGAATTCCAGACATCAGAGAGAATTGACCATGGTCCAGTCTGTTCTGACAATCCATTGCGAAAAAAGCCCAAGCAAAAACTCTGATACATGTACTGCTGCAAAGTAAGGAAGCAATGCACTCCATCTGACTTATTCCGAATCAGTTCTATCATCCTACAAAATACCCTGAAATTCATGCATTGGAAAAATAAAAGGGATTTACTCTATAATCAAATATATATACACAATAAAAAAAATAATACTCTATAATAAATCTATATAAAATAAGAGCAATTAACTACTTTATAACTCATCAGTATAAGTATTAAATACAAATAATAAATGTGTCTACAGACTATAATTCATCATTATCTAATTGTTACAGCAGAACAGATAGGAAATCAATGCACTGCACAAAGTGTAGAGGATGCTGAGTTGCCAGTCTGCCTGGTACAAGGCATTGTACTAACCCAACGTTGTATGCATGCAATGAGAGGCTGCTAGTCCAAGGCCTAAGGGGACCAGCATTAGCAAAACCCACCCCCCAGATAGTCCCCAGGGGATTAATGGACAGGCGACCTTGCCATGGATGGAGGAGGACACCGTGTCCGCAATTCTACACACCGAACAAACACACCGTCCACACAGCTGCCGCGTCCCTGTCCGAGCTCTGGGTCCCAATGAAGGCTAACGGTCCAGCCGGTCGGAGGCAGCGCTCGCCTCCCCGATAATCCCGCTCTCCATCACTGTCCTCAGCACGGTTCACTGCTGGCCGTTCTCTCTCTCTCTCACCAGGCGGCCTGGGCGGAGCTCTGCCAGGCTCTAACGGTGACGTCCACACTACACCTCAACCAATCAGCGTAGGAGGCGAACCTGCAATACGATTGACGTTTTCAGTAGCCAATAGGAAGGTATTGTGAGGGAGACAGAGGCCAATAGGATGACAGAGATGACCCTGACGCGCTTCATAATATTGTGTATGAGTGTGACTAGCGGTTTGTGATGATCTATTTATTCCCAGAGACGCTGCGGCATTAATAAAAGTGTGACTGGGATTTCCTCACTCATGTGTCCCTAATGTCCAAGCAAAGCACTGCTATTAATTCAATATCTGTGATCATTAAATACTGCAGCAGGGATTACATCCATTGTGTAGAGTGACATCCGTAATTTTTACAGCAATAACTCCAAATGTCACCCTGGAGGTAGAACAAACATTACATAGACTTGAAGCAATGTGCAGTGTGTATTGTATTTCTATGGAATAATAACATTTTCGACTACAAACATTTAACCATGTCATTGCCAGAGGCTTTTTTTCTGTTCAACATGAAACGCAGTGTTGTAGAAATAATTGAACATTTCAGCAATGACATTATTCTACCTCAGGCACATTGAACAGAACCCCCAATCTGTCCCACTTTTCAATTCTATTCAGGGCTGGATTTAGCCACTGCCCAAAACCCACAACATTAAATCAGAAGTCTATGGGCTTGATTTAATATTCCATGTAGGTGCATTTATTAAAAATAAATACATTTGGTGCATAATTAAGCACATCACCAAATAATAAAATAGAGAATAATAACAGATATCGTTTTTATAAACTAGTTTATATGACACCCATACACCTGGACAACCTCAGAACTGAGTCAGAAGCTATTATTCAAGGTCAAGTCAACAGTATATAGTAACCCAGGGACCACAACCTTCTACATTTATGTAGAAAATTAAGTACTATTTAAGGATTAACCTTGATTGATGACCACATTAAAAAGCAATAAAAAACATTAATGTCAAAGGAATTAATATGGTTCAGAAGTATAGGAATTAACTTCTTTTAAGTGAATATTTATTTGTTCTGACAATGTGTATGATTGCTTGATAAATTTATATTAATAGATTCAATTACTACTTGAATTCATGTTTTTTAAGTGAAGCTGAATATTGAAAGTTTTGATTTCTTAGTGATGTCAATTCATGCCCATATGCCATCTGCAGATAATGTATATTGCAAAGATACCTCACATTTCCTAAGGATGAACATTAGAAAAGGACAATGCTGCCGTTTTGTAGTTAGTCTAAACTGAAAAAAATACAGCAGAAGGAAATTTGGATGGAGATTTTTAAAAGTAGCCAAATATATAGAATCTACATAACACTGCTGGGATAATGCTTACAGCACTCGCTAAACTATGTGGATGGGTTACTAAATTGTCGTATGACTTTCCTCATCTTTTTGTCATTTTTCCTTTCTGTATCCTTATTCTCTTAAGTTACTATAAGTGTCTGCAAGTATCCTTAAATTGACCTATAAAACATAAATGAATCAACCTGAGCATGCTTTATTTTTCATTCTTTATGTTTCAAACATGGAAAGTTTCCAGCATATAAAATATACACAGTAAGCCAGATCCTAAGATCCATTCTTCTCTTCTTTACTGAGCATTTGGAGCAGATAGTGGCTGTTTTTGCGTTCTGTGCATCCGCATACATTCAGCTACTATTGTTACTGAGTAGAATGACATTTGGGCATCTCTTGGTATTATAGGGCTCCATTTACAAAATGCTGATGCCTTAATTTCCATAAGATAAAGACTGTTTTCATCTAAAAACGGTCTTTATCTTCTGAAAACGTAGGTATCAACATTTGCAATGCATCGATTGCCATGGAAACCATGGCGATCATTAGCATTGCTCTCCCAATCGCCGGCCAGCTCTATTTACAAAGTATAAGTGGAGATTTTAACAATCCGCGCCGATACTCTATATAACGCCATCTTCAGATGGCATTAGTGTAAGTATTCCTGTGGTCTCCCCATAATACAATAGCTTTTATTAGGGGGAGGAAAGGGGGTTATGTAAAGGGAGACCACAGGAATACACAGATTGTGTGTGTTAATAATAAAATAAAAAAATTACTGTTTTTTAAATTATTATCATAATTATAAATAAATATAAACATCGGCCCAATGTGAATCATAACTGCAGGCCACCTATATCATAATCAATTATGCTCCACCTATTAATGGCCCCACAATTTCTGCTTGTAAGTACAAACAAAATGAAATGTGATAAAACATTTTTTAGATGTTTCTATTAGATTAGTTCATGGAATCTATTAGTTTTGATAACACTGGTCAGCAAAACATCTCTCACTTTTTGTCACAAGAGTATATGTAAATGCATCTGATTGTATTTTATGTGTTGAATTTAAACATGGTGTTAGATTATGAGTGAGACTCAAATCAACATTATGTTTACTAACAATACAGGCTTAGTAACACACTTAAAATTTTGATGCATAGGATTTGCTGCTGTGATTTGGCTCAGGAGTACGATCCATTGCTTTCATAAAGTTCCTCACAAGACCAACCTCTATATGGAGCAGAGGTAGATATATTTTTTCAGGATCAACAAGTGGTGCCTTGGCAACATTCTGCTTTCCTGGGATTAGGGACATTCGTTTTCTCCAGTGCTTTTTTAAATTAATGGATTCTGCTGTCCCACTCACACAGAAAACAGCAATACTTTCTGAAACCAAGTTGTAATCCTAGCATGAGTGAAGTTACTTTTAAGTCACCACAGAGCCTTAAAGGTTGGTTCAAGCCTTACATGGTCATCACCATGCTCTAAAGGTCCTATTTCTTGTTTGACCTTTTCTGCATGCTTTGGCACAGGCATTTTTTCACTATGAGGCACAGGCCTTATGGCAGATAATAAATTACGGTTTGTCACGGTGCACTTTGACTTTAAATTGATGCCTGAAATGTTCGTCAAAAGTAGCAGTCTGACCTTTTGGTTCTCTCTAAATCTTTGTAACAGTGAAATTCATGTGCAAATAACCCTTTGACCAACCTGTCAAAGTCTTACACAAGTAATACAGCAAACATAAAGGGCCCAGGCTTTATCTTGGTCATCGATTTTGCATCCTAAGTTAACATGAGAGAGGGGAGTGACAGGGGGCATGCCCTCCCTTCTCTCTTGGACGGACAGACACCCGCATGTACAGAAAGCGTGGGGGGGTCTGGTACCAGTCGTTATTTTCAATCTCTAATTAAGGTCCAATGTCATTAAGAACTCTCTTCAAGCCTACATCCATAGATGAGTTCCTTAAAAAACTGCAAGTGTACCTAAAAGAATTGATACTGTTTTGAAGGTAAAGAGTAGTCACACCAAATATTGATTTGATTAAGATTTCTCTTCTGTTCATTCATTTTGCATTTGTCAATTGATAAAAAATAAACTATTAACACTATTTTTTTTTTTTAAAGATTCTTACTTTGAAGCATTTTTCCCACACCTGCCTGGAATATTTGCTCATTACTTTATAATAACATGTGCCCTGTGACAAAATCTTAGTCTATCAGTGTAATTAAAAGACACATCATACCAAATCAGGGTTTTCTGAATTTCTATATTGTTCTCATTCTTCAAATTAAAGAGCTCTAGAAAGGTAGCAAGACAGTTAATGAACCAAGGGCCGGATCCAGAACTACGTCTGTCTTCCATAGACGGGCGTAATTCAATGAAAAATAGCTACTGCGCATGCGTAGTAGCTATTGTACGTAATCTGCGTATCGTTTCGATACGTAGATTGCGTATATGCGGTGACCGTACATACAATAGCTACTACGCATGCACAGAAGCTATTTTTCATTGAATTATGTCCGTCTATGGAAGACGGACATAGTTCTGGATCTACCCCCTCATGAGTATTTTTACAGGTCATTACTAAATGTGTATAAGTTCAGATCTTGAAAAACAGTTATGTTTATGCTAAAATTCTATAAAAAATATAAGGATAATTATAATAATGTGGGGATATGTAGTTCATTTATAAAATTAAAGCCTTATTCTGCCCCCAAACATGCAAACCACTTTCCGCTTTGGTAACCTAAGAAGAAAACTTGCATTACAATTTATATGCGTAGTAGCTATTGTACGTAATCTGCGTATCGTTTCGATGCGTAGATTGCGTATATGTGGTGACCGTACATACAATAGCTACTATGCATGCGCAGTAGATATTTTTCATTGAATTACGTCCGTCTATGGAAGACGTAGTTCTGGATATACCCCCTAATGAGTATTTTTACAGGTCATTACTAAATGTCAGATCTTGAAAAACAGTTATGTTTATGCTAAAATTCTATAAAAAATATAAGGATAATTATAATAATGTGGGGATAATGTAGTTCATTTATAAAATGAAAGCCTTGTTCTGCCCCCAAACATGCAAACCACTTTCCGCTTTGGTGACCTAAGAAGAAAACATGCATTACAATTTATATAACACAATTTAATAATACACTTTATCCATTAATAAAAAAAAAATAATCCATAGTAATGTAGCTTGCACTTTGTTAAACTGAGTGCTGTGGTTATAACTGTTTTACCCATTAGGATGTTACAAATGCAATTTGTAATCCTGGAACATGTGCAGATGTTGAACTCTAAACATTTACATTACTTTTTAAACATATGCTTATTGCCTGTTTAAATGGAACACTTTAAACTCTGCTTGTGTAAATGGAATGCTAATTGGTTGCATTTGCTACTCTCTGTGATACTAAGTACTTTCTCATGAGCTGATGTAATTTGGTTGGCTTTATTGCCATCCTGCAGGATCAAACGTAGGCAGAGTGAACTTTGATGTAGGAGGAGAACTGTATATTTCACCGCAGGAAGCACAACAGTCAGATTATTATCGAACTAGATGGGGAGGAGCCAGCTTTCCAGCCTGTCAACCAGACCGCCCAGTCGCAATGGTATATATTAACATTATGAACCCTTTCAAAATATAAAGACCCACCATAGTCACATCGGGGTAGATCCAGACCTATGTCCTAGTTACGTTTGTTAGCGTAGCGTAGTTACGCTATTGTAAGTACTATGCACTCCCCCGGGCACTCCCATCGGGCGGTCACACTATTGCTGATTTACGTCCACCAAACCCCACCTTAACTTTTTCAAGCGTAGCAGCGCACGTACATAGCGTCCTGACGGTTGTAACTGCCTAACCCAACCCAACGGCTAGCGTATTTTAGGAACGTCCCTTCGTATGTAGTTACAAGAGTGTTACGGCCGTCCTGAGTTACGAGTCGTAACATCTGCCGCGCGCAAGCGCAGTAAATACTAATGGGCGAATTTACGTCAGCGGCTAGCGTAAAATTGCTAGCGTACGTAGGTCTGGATCTGGCCCATCATTCGGATGATGGGCCGGACTGGGACTACCACCTGATGTAAGGTTCTGACCAGGGCTGGTGCTATGCGGTAAGCGGGGGGTATGCGGTGCAGGACGGCACAAGGCTGTACAGGTGCCGCTCCCCCTGCTCCCCCCGCTCCTCAGCGACGGTCTAATGCCTTAAATGAACGCCGCTCTTAAACATTGTGAGCAACTTACAGTGTTTAACAGCGGCACTAATTCTTTGCAGTGCCTCCAGCCCTTCTCCTGTGTGAAGCTGAATGACGCTGACATGACCAAAGCTGAGGAGAGAAGACTGAAGAAGGGAGGACTCCAAAGGAAAGTGTATTATAGGAGTCAAGGGAAATAATGAGTCTGGAGACATTATGGGGAATATTGGGGGATGGAGACATATGGTTGAAAATACTGGGGAACTGGAGACATGGGATTGAATATACTGGGGGGATTGAGTCACATAATGGAGAACTGGGGGGCTGGAGACACAGGATGGGGATACTGGGGGCCTGAAGACATGATGGATAATGGGGGTGTGGGAGAAACATGATTGGGAATACTGATGGGAATGGTTACACATGATGGCTAATACTGTGGGGCTGGAGACATATGATTGAAAATACTGGGAGGCTGGAGACATGGATAATGATGATGAGGATACTGGGGGGCTGGAGAAACATGATTGGGAATACTGGGGGAATGGAGAGATATACTAGGGGGCTAGAGAAACATAGCTATATATCTACACTCATACATAACATACATGCATTACCCTCACTCATAATTCAGCTTATATTACTTACACACACTTCTTACCTTTTCATCAGAGAGCTGAGCCGACTGCAGGAGGTGGGAGCTGTACTTAGCAGCAGCAGCCAATGAGAGAGTAGCACAATGGGACGGATCCAGA
>WWET01000022.1:132217-143117 GCA_011038615.1 Limnodynastes dumerilii
ATTGTCTGCCCCTTGAAATGTCCAGCCTCCATTGTCTGCCCCTTGTAATGTCCAGCCTCCATGTGTGCCCCTTATAATGGCCAGCCTCCATGTGTGCCCCTTATGTACAGCCCCCATGTCTGCCCCTTATGTACAGCCTCCATTGTCTGCCCCTTATGTCCAGCCTCCATTGTATGCCCCTTATTTCCAGTCTCCATTGTCTGCACTTATATCCAGCCTCCATTGTCTGCCCTTATATCCAGCCTCCATTGTCTGCCCCTTATTTCCAGCCTCCATTTGTAATTATATAAAGTCACACACATTTGTAATTACAGAAAGCCATATATCTACATACAAACACTCACATATGTAGTTATATAAAGCTATATATATTTATATACACACACACACACACATACACACATATATAAATACATTATATATTATATAAAGCTATATATGTTCACATATACACACAGAGGTATATATAGCTCTATATCTACACTCATACATAACATACATGCATTACACTCACTCATAATTTAGCTTATATTACTTACATACTTCTTACCTTTTCAGCAGAGAGCTGAGCCGACTGTAGGAAGTGGGGGCGGTGCATAGCAGCAGCCAATTAGAGAGTAGCACAATGACATCAGCTACTCCCTCATTGGTTAATTAAGAGGTGAAGTTTCTTAGCCCAACTCCATTTTATAGAATAAACATAAAGCTATTCAGTATTTTAGTTCTACAGTATGTGTAAAAGTAATTTATTTTCTCTGCATGCAAAAAAATTCAAATGAATTAACACCCCTTACTTAAAAAAATTATTTAGAAAAGGTGTAAGTGCATCTCTGAATCAGCCCCTAGCTGTGACTGTATGACTATAAGGGAGTGCATAAAGCAGTCAGGCCCTGATTCAGAGTTTTAGCGGATGCTAAAACCCTGGGATGGTGTAAGCGGGGGGCTCGTTAAGCAGCCACGGGCAGCCCTGTACGCATTATTTAAATGAAAAAAACACCCATGTTCTCATTTAAATATCATGGAACTCCCAATTCCACAGGCGCAGTGCCGTAGGATGTGATCACATACGGATGGGTACACTTGTGCCCATTTTTCTGTGTGCGTTCCCGATCTGAGCATGCGCAGTGCTAATTTTTGCTGCGATTCCATCATGTGCATAAAACAGTGTGACTCATGGAGTAAATCAGTAAATCAAAAATAATATTTCCAATTGGCAGGATACAGATTATAAAATGTATTTTTGTGGAGTTATTCAGTGGATAAAATGTAGCCCTGATTCTTGTCTATTTTCAATCTGTGTCAAGACCAGAAAAATCTCTTGGAGCTGTGAGACAATGAAAACTTGATTGGAGAGGAAGAGAGTCAATCACTCAGCACTTGTTGACATTTGGCTCTGGCATTATTTAAATAGCAGAGTTAAATTTAGAGATCTAATTGAAGTGACTGGTATTGCTGGTAATTAGACTAAATTGCCAGCTGTTTGTACATACACAGCAGAGTGATTAAGAATTGATGAATTCATGCAGAGGGCACATTTAGTGGGCAATTTCCTACCATTTCCTTTTAAAAGACTAAACAACATATCTTTGTTTTTTTTTGTCTTGGTGCCAATAAACATCACCTGCAGTTCATAACTTATTTGCTCCACAGGAAGAAACAGTGTTACCAAACATGGAGACATCCATTTATTCAAATATCACCTCCTAAATAATAATAAACTGCTTATAAATTATGCTATATTTTATTCACTTTTATTGCACCAGTATGGCTAATCTAGACAGAATAAACTATTTAGGCACATACCCAGTGGCAGACCAACATGTTTGGGTCACTTTGCTATTGGGCAATATCCAACAACGTCCAAAGATTGGCAAACATAATTTTGTGTCATTTGCAAGTACGTCTGCTCAGAGCCAACCCAGACGCATTAGCTCCCTGTTAGTTAAGTTAGTTAGTTAAACGTAAATGGCTGCATATCGGCTTGCATTCTGCAGGGCGTTCTTATGGAGGGTGTGGGTGGAGGGACGTAGTCAATGAGCTGGGTGACTGGTCACATAAGTCATCTGATCCCCATCTGTGCATACTCTGCCGATACATCAAAGCATTTGTACCTGCAAGAGGTCTTTTCTAACTTATTCCTGTATCCGCACAACATAGGAAACAAGTGTAACCACTTGTCATGCATTTTGGATGTTAAAATGTCAAATGAACATGATATTTATGATTTCATTTTTAAAACCATTTTCCGTCTTGCAATGATTTTGTTTATGGCTTGTACATTTTATTTTCATGTTGTAATCATTAAAAACATCATTTAATTGAATTAGTTTTAATTTATTCCATACCATTTGTATATTTCTAATGTAGCTCGCTTACTCAATATTATATTAAACCCATGTTACTGTTTTGAATGTCTTTAATCATGCGCCCGTGTAAGTAAATTAATCAAACCCTACTTTTTCATTTTGAATGTTTTTACATGCTGACCATATCAGGGACGTATTTTGGACGTAACTTGTTATCCTGATCTGGATGTATGAAGGTGATGCGTTGGAATCTGGATAGGGACGACATGTTTTAAATCGTTGCGAGTCCCCGCTGCGAGGGCTCGTCTTGCGAATTAGGGACAGCTGAAAGTTTCTTTTCGGCTGTCCCTATTTGGAATAAGAGCCCTTTAAGGATTTTTTTTTATTTTTTATGAATGAGTGAGGATGCGATTCGCATACTCACCCATTAATTTTTGGAAGCGCCGCTACCGGTGACTTAGGGTTAGGCTGCATCGGGGGGGGGGGCTTAGGGTTAGGCTGCGTGGGGAAGATTTAGGGTTTGGGTTAGGGAGCGGGTTGGGGGAAACATCGGAACACCAGGGATCGATTGCTATGTTTCATCAAAATATATATTATGTAGTTACATTGTGTAGTTTGTGACGCAATTGCATTTAGACCCATTGACACTGACAGCAGCTCGATATTCGGATCATCAGAGCCATCTTCTGGTCGGAGCTGTAGAGAGTCTGCTGCCCACACTGGTCAGGGATTGGGTGTTACTCAGAAACTCCCCCTTCCTGCTAGCACATATTGTGAGATCAATATTAAGTACTTCAACTCATTGACTTATTATTCTATTAGTAAAATAACCTTATTTTAATAACACAAAAATGCACTCTTTAATAATAAATTTGCAATAAAAAAGTTGTTTCAGGGCCCCTCCAGGTTTATGGGCCCTAAAGTTTAAGCTTCATTATTCTCATAGTAGATCAACCAACGTACATTCCATACAAATGGTCTCTTAATGACTTCACAAACATTCAATTCAATGTTTTAGCATTGCTTTGTGTTTGTTGTTATATATATTCAGTGGCTGGCTGCACACTACATGATTTTATTGGCCAATCAGCACAATTATCGTGTAGCCTATGGCAGTGTTTCTCAAACCAATCCTCATAAATATGAGCTGTTACTGGTCCCTGTAGATCAAGGTTGGGAAACACTGGTCTATGGCATGAAATGATTTGTAGGCAAACAGACCAGATACTAACTCACCCGATAAATTCATTCCTTTGAATTTTTCATTCTAAAACCATCCGACAACCACTTGGCAGACTCTATAATTACAGGCACAGGGTGGTGGGCAGATTATGTGTGTGCCCACTACTCCCAAATCACCAACATCATTTAGCAACCAAAGAGTTGAGAACTTGCCCTCCAGAACTTGCTAAAATTTGATGATCTGCACTTAAGCCAGGGGTAAAAGTGTGTCTTTAGGCACGTTTTCACTGCGCATGCATAGTTACTTTTTTTTACGTGTTATGTTGAATATACGCACGTAAGTGCTTTAGGCACGGACATGTGAATCGCACTTGGGGACATACGTACGGATGGGCGGCGTAGATATAAGTACTTGAAAATTTACATGAAAGTGGGTGGGGGGAGGCATTTAAATTAACACCTGAGGGCGCGGCTATACTGAATCACATGCACGGAAGTCATATACGCATGTAAGTACCCACTTAAAGATGGTTTATGGAGGTGTAAGTCTACGATTGCACGGCCGGGAGAGGGGAGTGTCATGGGTGTTGGTGGGTGTTGCCCTGCTACAGGCGTGCGTATAATTGCGTACTTTTACAAAACGGATCTCTGAATACGAGTCTTAAAATGGAATAATGACAATGTATATTGTACTGCTGTATGTGATACTGGGCCAGATCCTCAACCACGTCTGTCTTCCACATATGGCCGTAATTTGCCGATAGGTAGCTACCTATCCAGTGGCAAACACAGGATTTTGAATGGGGGGTTTCCAATATGTGTAATACATGTGGGGCATATTGGCATATCTCCCAACATTTTGGAGCCCGAAAACGTGACAAATAAGCTCCGCCCCGTAAAATTGTAAAGAGCTAATTAATATGATGTTAAAAAAACATATGTAATATGATAATACTAATAATATGGTCATGCTATCTGACTGCCAAAATATCTAAGACGTCCATTAAGGTTCTTTGTGAAAGCAGGGAGTTTATCATGTAGATTTAAAAATAATAAAAATAAATCTACATTAAGGAATTGCGTTGTTATTGTCTGTAACAAGTCCTGTTTTTGATATTTATAATTTACTTCTTTTACACATTAAAATAGTAATTTTATATTGCAGGAACAGATCTAATAGCAATAGCAGTATACAATGCATTAGTGGAGCACATTACACAATGGACCAGAGCTTGTGTCAGTGCATAAGCACTGTTGAATATGTTGTGACACATTTACCATCCTCACCCGCTTTCCTATTGCAACACGGGCCAGGACCATCATTCTCCATGACAGTCTACCCCACATGGCCACTAGGCTACGCCCCTTTTGCGGCCCTCTCGAAGCAATGCCACTTTTTCCAAAAAAAATTAGCACATTTTTTTCTTCAATTTTCAATCTGTGGGGTTTCTGGGCACCCCCCGGGTGTGCCACTGCTATCGGCAAATTACGGCCCTATGTGGAAGACAGACGTAGTTGACGGACTGTCTCATTAAGTCATATTATTAGTGAATATCATCATTGTGTTTGCAAATACTAACAAACATAGAATTTTGAACCTTTGCACCAGTGGGTACATAAGCATACAGACAGGTAGACATGTACACATGGTAATACAAATCAGGAAGATGATAGCCCAAGGATCAAAGAAGGAAGCTTAGCTACTATGGGCCTGATACAGACCTACGCTGGCTGGCATTAAAACATCATCCAGCAGCATAAGATCGGCTGTAAATCCGATCTGCGCATGCGCTGGGCAGATGTTGCCCAGCATAGCTACGGAAACACCTGATCATTGATTGGGCGTAGTAACGCTGGAAAGGGCTTCTCCCATTGTTACTACGCTGCAATTAGTTCAGGTAGGCGGGGGAGGGAGGGTAATGAGGCTGGGAGGGCGGCGCTATCGTACTAACGCCGCTGTCCCAGCGTATTTACACTCCCTTACACAGGCTGAAGTTAGGGTAGCCTTCAGCCAGCGTAAGGGAGTGTAAATACGATGGGGCAGGGGGAGTCCCACGATGTAACGCTAAGCATTAGTACGCTCAGTGCTACATTGTAGGTCTGGATCAGATCCTATGGCATCAAGCTATTGTAATGCACTGACCTTCTGACCTATAGAATATTGACCTGTGCACTTATACTGTATGCGACTGTGATATCATTGTTTCCTTTGTCTTGTGTGTATAAAAGGTCAATCGCTGCCTGTTCTTATAGAAGTCGTTATGCTGGTCATACATCCGCACTTCTTTTGATTGTGCTTTATATTTACTTTTACTTTTGGATTATTTGCAAATAAAACTTTTGGACCCATGACAACCTGATCAGAATAACCTTTATTTACCTTTATTTTTGGATATGTTTCTTGTGACCTTCCCTCACCTGCACAGAGGTCTGGTTCCAAAGGGTAACTTATCTTAGGATGCACCCTTAAAGCCACCAAAATAACTGCTGTGGAACAACACCCCCTCTCAGCTGCTGATCCCAGACAATTCAGCATGGAATATTTTTCGCATTCAACAATTTTTTTTAAGCAAACTTGTCAACTTCAGGATATTTAAACTTATCTCAGCCTTTTATGATGTCACCACCTGCAAGGGAATTGAATGGCTGCATTCTCATGAATATTTAGGTAGCCCACGCAATGTCTGAGAATGGGATTAGCTCAGTAGACCCCTATTACATTACTTCATGAATACACTAACAAAATGAATAAAAAATTAGCTTTCAGTTGTCTCTACAAGGTATGTCTATTAAATAACGAGACTGATTAAATAACTCACTTTTATTTATTGGTATTACAAATGTAATGCTTGTTCTCTTCAATATACACCCCATTTGCACTAATACATCACTGTAGTCTTGTTTTCCACTGGTGGAAGGCATGGAGCAAATCAATTTCTGTCAGTTGTTTCAACGTATCTGCCATTTTCTTCAACTGACTCAAAATGTGTCCCTTTAAGTACTGATTTAATTTTGGAAAAAGATAAAAGTCACAAGGTGCTAAATCGGGCAAATATGGAGGATGTTCACATGTAGTAATATGATTGTTGGTCACAGAATGTGCTGTGAGAGCAGGCGCATTGTCCTGGTGAAGAATGAAACCATTTTTCCACAATTGCGGCAGTTTCTTTTTGACTCTTTCTCTTTTTATAGACATACCTTGTATTTCTAAAATAGCATTTTCTCAGCGGCGACTCCCACTGGGGGTGGGCAATTAGTTGTAGCTGTAGTGCTACATTATAGTTCCCTGGGTCATAATGTGTCCCTAGTTGTGTCTTAAGTTCATAGGGGTAGATCCTGAACAACGTTTGCTTTACGTTTGTTCGCGTAGCGAATTTTCGCGTACGTAAATTCGCACCGCTACCCTTAACACACCCCCTGCACGGACGTATTTTGTGAAAATACGCTACCCAAACCCTACCTTAACTTTTCCAGACGTAACACAATACGTCCGCTAACGGGCGTACAGACTACGCGAACGTACGCAGCTTAGCACGCCCATACAATATGGAGGATGTTCACATGTAGTAATATGATTGTTGGTCACAGAAAGTGCTGTGAGAGCAGGCGCATTGTCCTGGTGAAGAATGAAACCATTTTTCCACAATTGCGGCCGTTTCTTTTTGACTCTTCCTCTTTTTATAGACATACCTTGTATTTCTAAAATTGCATTTTCTTAGTGGCGACTCCCACTGGGGGTGGGCAATTAGTTGTAGCTGTACTGCTACATTATAGTTCCCTGGGTCATAATGTGTCCCTAGTTGTGTCTTAAGTTCATAGTTTGTTTATGATGTCTTCCTTTCTGCTGGTGTCTCCTCCGTGTTGTTGGCTCCTCCGTACATCTCTACACTCCAGTTAGCGGTGTACTGGAAGACTCTATTCTAGCAACCCCTCTAAGATACTGGCTCTCATAAACACTCTATATCCAACACTTCCACAGTTCCACAGTGTTCTTAGTGAAGGTAACATGGGCTCCATAAAAACCCATAGCAACCACATCCCTGTTACCCGCTATAGTTAGGCCCCAACTTTGAATGAGAAATCAAGGAATTTCTTACACCATGTCACCTATAATAAATCTGTTGGAAAGTTACACCACCATAGGCGTATCTATAATGGGTGCAGGGTGTACAGTGCACACGGGCCCCTCAGAACAAGGGGCCCTGTGGCATTCTTCCTGCACACAAGTCCGCATATCATCTATTACTTCCCTCCAAGACCTCCCGGATGAAAGAAATAGATGCTGAATGAGCGCCCCTTCCCCTGAGGTGGGACTGTCCTGATTCGTGGCCCGAAAAAGGAGCGGGCTTAAATGGGCCCATTAGGCCCTGCCCCTTTTGAGGTCCACAAATCGTGACAGTCCTGTCTCAGGGTAAGGGAGGGGGGGCATGTACAAATCCTGCACAAGGGCCCCCTCACTTCTTAAAACGCCTCTGTACATCACTGACCACAATGCCCTTGCTTCCAAATACCCTTAACAGTGGTGGGAGTCCCTGGAACAAAAGGGCCGTTCTCATAGACACATAGAAACATAGAAAGTGGCGGCAGATAAGAGCCACATGGCCCATCCAGTCTGCCCATTTGTTTATTCAAAACTATACTGACCCTAGACCCTATTTACCCTCAATTTAGTTTGAGATTTAGGATACCCTTATATTTATCCCAAGCATGTTTACACTGTTCTACTGTGTTACCTCTACCCCTCTCCCTATGCAGCCTTGCCTTTCTCATTGCTTTGTTACATTGCTTGGTTACCTTTAAGTCACATGAAATAATGACTCCTAGATCCCTTTTCTCCTCTGTAGTTTCTAATGTAATGCCATTAATGCTATATTGAGCTTTTGGGTTTTTGTGCCCCAAGTGCATGATTTTGCATTTTTTGGCAGTAAACTGCTGTTGCCACACTCTTGACCATTCCTCCAGTCTACCTAGATTATCCCTCATTTTCTGTACCCCTCCTGGCGTGTCTACCCGGTTACATATCTTTGTGTCATCTGCAAAAAGGCAGGAAGTGGGGACCCCGACCCCTTTAACAGACCAGTTAATAAACAACATCTTCAAATAAACCTTCCTAAATAATGTTTCCAGTTTATTATTCTTACCACACCACAATGTGACTAAGCAAAGGAATCTGGATAGAAGGGATAGTCTTGAACCTTAACGACATAAACCAGGAATGAAACTAATCACAATATCTCAGGTTTTTTTGTTCATCCTCGTAGATCACACAACAAAAAAAAAATGTGACATTAAATGCACGTTGTCTACAACGGAATCTCTCCCTGCATTTGCTCATGTTCATTGACCCTTCATTGCCTTTGTTAGATATGGGAGGCCTTTGAGGGTAAACAAGGAAACCTTAGACAACCCACGATAAAAGGACATGGCAGTCTAAATTGTATAAATTGGCTTTTTTCCAAAATGATCCAATTTTACAACTATTTACTATTACATTAACATTTTTTTATATTATACATTAAAGAATAGAAAAAGTTATATAACTTTATAACTTTATATAACTAATGCACTATGTACTTATACAAGAACAAAATATCACTTTATGAATTCTACATTCTATTACAGTAGGCAGTTATATAATAGAAAAGTCAAGCATTATTATAAAGATCTATGATTGAAATGAATTCCTCAGAGTCCTATTTGTCTGTATTTATAAACCTTAATTACAGATACTTTTGCTTTGCCTTGTAAGTTATACGCAGGTTAATTCTTTCCTCTGCAGAATACATTTGCAATGTGTATCCATCCTTTGTGTGATGTATGTGATATTATGCTCCTATTGAGAGCTGCTTTCGGAGGTTGCTAAGCGACACAGTTCTAAAAACTCCAAGCTTGCAAGTCACAAGTCTGGAATGAGAATTAAGGCAACTCAATACGTCTTTTTTTGTCACTAAAGAGTTTGTGCACATGTACTGTATAAGAAAAAGTCATGTTGACTGCATTAGCATTAGGTGTAAATACTCCTCCTTTTATATCCATTTTTGTTCCTTAATAATGTATTTAACAAAAAGTGACCCCTTTTCTCTGTAAAGCTACTTTTAAAATAACAGCTTTGAAAAAAAATAATGTGTATTTTCAAATGTGATATTGTGTTGTGACTATTAATATGAACATTTAATATTCTAGCATAGCTTCTGCTTCTTAGGTGTGTATATTTAGTAAATGACCTACCACACATGCATAGTAGATAATTCACGCAATCTACATTTCAGTTAGGTATGTAGATTGCCTCTGTGATTCTTTAAAGACTGCCCGGAGTAGTTTAGTAGGAAAGGGAAGCGTTTAGGCAGAAGTGGGACGTGGGAGGGATTTAGATTTGCCAGGAAGGGTAGGGGGAGGAAAGGTCCGTCCGCTGCCTATGGCAGTCGTGTCTTAAGTTACCTAAAAAGGGGAGTGGGGCAGTGGAGGGATACATGTGAATCCGGTCAATCCTGAATTGCTTTAATATATATCTTACTATAAAATTTTATCTATCAGTAGCTGGTTCTCAGGTTACAAATGCTTTACAGAATATAATAACTTAAATATTTTAAAAAAGCGCAAATTTGTACTGTAACCCACTGTTGTTTGCTCTTTGCTGCTTATTTGTGGAAAAACGTTGTTCTGTTGTTTGTCTTAACCTACACATGTGGAGTGGACAGTGGAGCGTTGATACAGACAGCAATAGAGATGACAGGGCTCCTTGGCAAGGGTCCTGTCACCACAGTCCCCATAATTCAGAGGACAGATGTAACAATTGCCTGTGTAGTGTGAATGCTCCCTACTGGTGACAGTGCTGGTACTGCAGACAGGCAGGACATAACGCTCAGCAAACAGGGTCAGATCCAGACAGGGGCTGGCTGGCAAACTTTATCCCACAGCAGCGGCCCATGAGATAATGGCTTGTCCTTAGGGTAAACAATATTTCTAGTCTCCACTATACAATTTCCACTTTATCTTAAAAACCGGCACACAATACAGCCTATATATCTTATGGTTTTTTTTTTATTTATGTATCTTCTCCAGGCTCCCAGTATTCCATGTCTCCCCAGCTCCCAGTAATCCCCATCATGTCTCTCCAGCCCCCCCCCAGTAGCCCCCATCATGTCTCCAACCCCCCAGTATCCCTCTATTTCTAGTCTATACAATTTCCACTTTATCTTAAAAACCGGCACACAATACAGACTATATATCTTATGTTTTTTTATTTTATTTACGTATCTTCTCCAGGCTCCCAGTAATCCCCATCATGTCATGTCGGCCCCCCCCCAGTAGCCCTTATCATGTCTCCAACCCCCCCCCAAGTATCCCTCACTATGTCATCAGCCCCCGCAATATTCCTCACACTGTCATCAACCCCCTAGTCTTCCCCATCA
>WWET01000022.1:155912-194239 GCA_011038615.1 Limnodynastes dumerilii
TAGAGTGAAGTAGAGTGCAGTGTGAGTGGTGGAGGAGGAGACTAAAGTAGTGCGCAGTGTGAGTGGTGGAGGAGGAGAGTAAAGTAGTGTGCAGTGTGAGTGGTGGAGGAGGGGAGGAAAGTAGAGTGCAATGTGAGTGGTGGAGGAGGGGAGGAAAGTAGAGTGCAATGTGAGTGGTGGAGGAGGAGAGTAAAGTAGTGTGCAGTGTGAGTGGTGGAGGAGAGTAAAGTAGTGTGCAGTGTGAGCGTTGGAGGAGGGGAGGAAAGTAGTGCGCAGTGTGAGTGGAGGAGGAGAGTAAAGTAGTGCGCAGTGTGAGTGGTGGAGGAGGAGAGGAAAGTAGTGCGCAGTGTGAGTGGTGGAGGAGGAGAGTAAAGTAGTGTGCAGTGTGAGTGGTGGAGGAGGGGAGGAAAGTAGAGTGCAATGTGAGTGGTGGAGGAGGAGAGTAAAGTAGTGTGCAGTGTGAGTGGTGGAGGAGGGGAGAGAGAGCTATAGATACCGTGCAGTGTAAGTGGTAAGTAATACAGATAGTGAGCAGTGTGAGTGGTGGAGGAGGGGAGGGAGAGATACAGATAGGGCCAGATCCAGACCTATGCGCGCCTTACGGGCACCCGAGGTCATTACGGTCGTTCTCGGAGTGCGGAGTGCCTGCCCCCTGCACTCCGCACTCTCGGTAGTAATCTGGACACTTATGTGTCCAGATTACTACCTTAACTTTTGCGATTAATGGCGCTTCACCCTGTCCCGCCCCCTCATTAGCATATACATAATAATGTAATTAATATAAAGGAGCACTGTCATTATTTGATATTTAAAACTGATAAAGCTGAATCGCGGTGCCAAATTCATGGGAATAAGGAATATTTCTGTTGGTATCGGGTATTATGGCAAAGGGCCCTATTGCGATAAGGTACTCGCTCCCATTAGCGAATTGTATTCTCCCCGATGGGCTTAGGCATGGAAGTGGAAGGTTGGGGCTAGGCTGTGGAGAGGGGGTCATTTAAACAAGGGCAAGGGCTGCTAGAGGGGAAGGGTTAGGGGAAAATACTACCTGTCGCCTTTGGAGCATTTGAATTCTGACACTCACAGTGTCCATGCTGTTTCCACACTCATACAGCTGAACACCTTAGCACCAACCCTGCTATTAACTTGTGTATGTGTGTACTCTCTGTATGGTATTGTCTCATGTGGAGCAATGTCTCTACAATGGGCCTGATTCAGACTTAAGAAGGAGCTTAAGTTAAGAGAGGATAAACTGGGATAAACCATGTTGATTGCAGGAGTCATATTTCATCTGCTGAAAAAATATTAGAGTTGAGAGGTGATGTTTCTCAGCCCAAGTCTAAATAACAGTGTGATTGTAAAGCTGGTCAGTATCTGTGTGCAGTAAGCAGTTCAAAGATATTTCTCTGCATGCAAAGAATACAATTACCTTGACTACCCCTGCAATCAGCATGGTTTAGCCCAGGAGTAACTTTCCTCTCTTAACTTAAGCTCCTTCTTAAGTCTGAATCAGGTCCAATGTGTAGATATCGCTGAATACATTATATTCTATTTACAGTATTTACAGAGACTTAAATCATTCCAGTGCCAATTGACATCACAGGTATCTGTCTTATTTCAGACAATCACAACAAAATCCAGACTTCTTCTCTTAACAGAATTTCTTGCTGGGTTTTAGCTTTATAACACCAGATTTTTTTGGGAAAAAGACATCTCTGTTTCTGTGGAACACCCACACCAGTATGGTAAGGATACTTGTAAGATTGCCTTTCATATCTGGAGATCAGATATTACACACAAAGGGTTTGCTGTTGAAGGTAGATTGGCTTCATTCTGGCTCACTAATAAAAGTCTGCAGGAACAATGTGTAACTGGGTGTTGGTAAAATACCATTTGCATGTGCTACAGTACCTGATAACACATCTCTCTCTATAAATTGCTCAGGAGAATGTATTAAGATTGTCAGAGCTTTGTTCTGATCTGTTCATTTTGTAACATTTGGCATCACCGTCCAGCCTGTATGAGACATCATTAACCAGTTCTGCTGCTTCTTGTTTCATCTATACATATTGAAGCGCTGATCAAATGGACTGACTCACAGGACAGCACTCTCTTCTGCTCAGTCTTATGCTTGCAGATTGTAAATTCCCATGAATAGAGGCCTCTACCCTCTTGTCCTCCACCTCCTCCAGTCTCATCTCTTCCCCCTCTGCGTTGTTATGTGAATTGTTTTGTATTTTAGTCTTTCCGTCACTGAAATGGATCCAGGATTATGCAAAACAGGCAATTTACGAATTCCGAATGCAATACTCTGTGTGTACATTCTCTACATTAGCGCACATGTCCAGGAACAATGCCATTAAATGCACGACAGGTGCATAAATTAAGGTAGGATCCAGGGTATGGAAGTGTTGTATGTGCGAGTATTCTACCCTCCAAGTACTGTATTGAGGATTGCACTCTGCTCGTACAGTGTACTGCAATCTGTGTTTATGTTTACTCAGTATTAATGCTATGGCTGTGCTTGTCTATTACCTGTACAGTGCTGTGGACCCATTATGGCATAAATAAAAGTTAATAATATTAAGTAACTTTCTGAATACAAAACTTGCAGGACTGTGCTATAAACTGTATTCTGAATCAGTTATGGAATTTGTATTCCTTAGATATCAAACAGCTATTGCTTTGAATGTTGCGACTTTTAAAAGTTGTGATGATCCCAAATATAAAGCATAGGAATGATGATGTCTATTATTCATAGCACTGTAATGTAACAGCGAAGGAAGATAAGAAGATTCTGTGACCTAGATACATGCATGTGAAAGGTAAGGAGAAGTAGCACATTTCAGATGGCTCAGACACCACACTGGATAGTTCTGTTTCTACTTTATTTTAGATTTTCTTCTAGTTACTCTCGCACTGAGCCTGTGGAATGTGCCCCAGGTCACCGACGTGTTACACCAGAAAATAATTAGTGGTGACCAACATTAAACCTGTAATCAGAGCAGTGTCCTGTACTACAGAAAAGCCACATAAGGAGCGGGTGTGTATTGTACATGGTATAAAGATCATTATGCTTTTCTGCTGGTCATGATTAGCACAGAATTATCCCTATTTTATATATGGCCCAGACCCAGATCAGAGCTCCAATGGTAGCGGAACCCGTGTGGCGTAGCTGTGTGCTGCAATGGACGGTTTGATACGTTCAATCCATAAGCAGAAGTACACAGGACATCTGGATGGGAAGTAAATAAAGGCATGTGGGGCATGGAAACAAAGCAGCAATCTCTCCGCTGCTGTGTCTCCAGACACACTCTGCAAGTGCAGGGTAGAAGAAAAATACACACAACGAACTAGCAGCGATTCCATATCGGTTTTATTTATTTTGCTGGGCAACAATCAAGCTCAGGGGTATGAAATTATCTTGTGAATGAGCCTCCCTGACTTAGACAGACCTGCAGTAGGTGCATAAAGATCTAACATAAAGTAACTTTGTCACGTCTGTGTTCTGACCAGGATCGGGTGCACTTGCCTTGGCCATACCCTTACTGTACATTGAAGACATCCCTCTACCACCACCTCTTCCCGCCATCAGAACGCAATCCCCAGACACCACTGTTGTGCTATGCTCTGAATGGGACGTTCCCTGCGTGCTCTTCTGTTATGAGCATGAGCAAATCACGCAGAGGAACATCACGCCAGCTGCCATAAGCTCAGATCTGGATCAAGGCCATTGTGTTCAGCAACATATCGGGCCAATAACATAATGGCAGCCAGGTAACTGTATGAAGGCGTCACACTAGCAGAGAAATGTTAGCCCTCCCAACTACATGAAAATTAAACCTTTAAATAGACTACTTTCAACCCAATTATAGAACGCACTATCAGGAAATTGCCTAGATTATGTTGGGTAATGAAATAATTTCTTTACAAAACTATCTTTCAAGCATATCGAGTAAGCAGGAACAACGGTTTAATGGTGGTTGTTCTTGACAATTTAATTCAGACATAACCGTGTGACGTGAAGTGCTATGGTTCAGTCTGAAGTTTTGTGAAAAATATTCTGCTTTTAAAAGTGATTTGTCTATTATTCTAAGTGGTACAGACTGTTTCCCAAAGACTCCTGACAAGCGTTGTAATGATGTAAGAGTATTATTGGCTGTAAATCCAAAGCCTTGATCCACTCAGATGTTTGTTTATAAATCTAATTTGTGGAACAATCTACGCACCAACATTTGGACCTTGCCGGTTTCTGTAGTAAAAGTTTCTCAGCCGTGTACAGTTACATGTTCCCACCAGTGATTAGTCAGTGGAGATCAGCATGTAGAATGTTAGCTGATAGTAGACATTCTGAAACTACAAGCTCCATCAGGCATCATATAAGCCTGTGCTGGAACTCGTATGACACCACCTTGAGCCACACACACAGCCACTTGAGAGCCCGTATAAGCAGGGGGATATTGACCATAGGCCTCACTGGGCAATTAAATGACAGACTGCAGGCAGTGTGAGGACGCTCTGGCACCATTTTACCCCACACGGCACCTCGCAATAGTAGGCAAGAGGGTACCGTGGTACAAAAAATAAATAAAATAACACCCACAAAATATACCGCACACTATCTGCACAGCCTCACTCAGCCTGTGAAACATAGAAACGAAAAAGCAGTCACTGTTTGGACTTGGCTGCACTCTGCATGGCAGTCAGCCTACAGCCTCCCAGATACTACATGGGGGGAGCATGCTCAGTGTGTTTCTTTCCATCCTTAGCTTAATCTTTATTTTTTTTATTATTTAACAGGTGTTTATATAGCGCTATCATCTTACATAGCACTTTACAGAGAATATTTCACATTCACATCAGTCCCATGGTGTTAAATTATTCTTGCAGAATAAAAGCATGGCTGATAGAGAACAGGTTCTTTGCAATAGCTTTAATAACTCAAACATAAAACATCCACGCATAAATAAACATAAGATAAAACTATAGCTTATATTTCAATATGAAATCCTGTAGAGAAGGTGATCAGGGGTGTGCGTGAATATAGTGCGCGGCATCGACAACTATGTCTGGCTGATCAACCATCACCATGAATATCTGCAATATAAAATATACCACAGACCATCATTTTATACCAAGTTTTCTTATTTAGACTGATGACCATATTAAAGATCGCACTTACGCAATCCCCGTACATGAATGGTACGTAGATAGCGTAAATCAGCTGCTATGCATGTGTAGTAGTTCAATTCTTAAAACCACGTACGTAAGACGAAAACTACGTAACTGTGACTCCGGACCACAATCTTTAATAAGTTTGCTGTTACAGTACAGTGAAAAGTATTGTGCGTTAAACACATAATTATGATTGTTATAACCTTGTTCTTAGCAGTGTTTGGAAAAGTAGGTCAGCATTAATTAAAACAGGGAATATTTAATTCATGCTTTATCTTTTAATTTAAAGCTAAAATTAACTGAACATTTATTATCTTAGCTATTTCTTTAACAAGGTTTACCTCAGCGCTTTTTGCTTTTGTGATTGGGCGAGTGAAGTTGGCCATACAGTGGAACGATCAAACCCAGCAGGGGGTGGCCACAGGACTATTTCCCACCAGGGAAATATCCCTTTATCAGCACCATACACCTCTCCTGCTGGGACCGATAATGCTAGCAGAAGAGATGGGGCAGGACTAGTACTATGCTGCTCTGACAGCTTTGATACCATCAAAGCTGTCAGAGCAGCATTCTACATAGATATGCAGCAGCATCTATTACAGGGAGTAGTACAGATAAGGATCACACAGAGCGGCTTCCGCTGATCCCTGTCTCTACTATCCCCTGCTGCATGTCTATGTACTTTAAAGCTGTCAGAGCAGCATAATACATAGATCTGCTGCACTGTGGTGGGAGGGAACCACTAAAAGAATAGAGAGCCACTCAGTAAGCTGATTGGCTCCCTTTAAATCAAGCAAATAAAAAAATACAACAGTGCCAGAGTGTTTTGGAGGTCTTAAAAAATTGATCCTGGCAACTAACTAGAGAGATTTTTGGCCCGATCCATGATGATTGTAGGATCGGGTCAATAATCACTCCAGTGTATGGTCAGCTTTACAGTAGATTATTACATATTACAGTATGTGTATGGGAGCAGTGAGAGTCTTGGGTATGAGGGACGTCTGTCAGAAACAGACAGCTGACTTCTTTTTTTTGTCTGTCTATTTCAAACAGGCAGCTTTTTCTATTTTTTTTCAGAATGGGTGAGTATGCTGATCTCACAGGGGTGGCCAGACTTTCAGACTTAAGGATCTAGTCTAAATTTAAAAAAATCTTTTGAGATTTACCATAGTCCAAAATAATCATAATGCAATACTTTATAGGGGGCTATGAGCCAATGAACACATAAAACAAACTAATTTCCAGCCTCCACGTCTACCGCTTTTAATGTCTAGCCACCATGTATGCCCCTTATAATTTTCATCCCATATGTCTGCCTTACTATGGTCAACCTCCATGTCTTCCCCTTTTAATGTCCAGCCTCCATTGTCTGCCCCTTATGTCCAGCCTCTATTACTTACCTTTGACATCTTCTCTCTTCCTCCGCGGCGCTCCCGCTCTGCTGCTGCCTCTGTCTGCCAGCGGTCACGTGGTGCGGTAGTGGTAATACAGGGAACCCTGTAGGACTAAATCTGTTTGAAGCATGGCAGTGACTCACAGATTTGGTCACTGCCAGTCATAGTGACAGGTTTGGTCTTACAGGGCTCCTGTAGGAGCCCTGTATTACTTTTACTATGCAGTGTAAAGCCCTGCTGCATATACAGCAACACAGGCTTTACAAAAAAAAAAAAAAAAAATTGTCCCGAGTCTGACAGGTTGTGAAGTGACAATCGGGACACTTGGGAGGTGCGACCCACTGGTCACCTTGCTGCGATCAACTGTTTGGCCACCCCCGCTCTATAGGATATTAGGGATTGAGTAAGGGTAAGCGCTATATATACAAAGGACCAGACAGGTTGCATGGTAAAAAAGCTCAGTGCTCTGTATGATCCGGTCACACAGCAGTGTTAGTGGCAGAACTGAGGGGAATTTTAGTATCGAATAAACAAATGTGTGTTAATCATGAAAGGCAAGACATAATATAGTAGTTGTAAATAGTGTAGACAAATGTTCAGTAGGTTGAGGA
This sequence comes from Limnodynastes dumerilii, assembly GCA_011038615.1. NCBI lineage: Eukaryota > Metazoa > Chordata > Amphibia > Anura > Limnodynastidae > Limnodynastes > Limnodynastes dumerilii. Next base: position 163,093 of record WWET01000022.1, read on the forward strand.
ATTTGGTACGCTTGTCTGAAGAGGCAAGTTTTAAGGCAGCACTTAAAAGTCCGAAGAGTAGAGAATAGTCTTAATGGGTGAGAAGGTTATTCCAGACAGCGGGTGCAGCCCGGGAGAAGTCCTGTAACCAGGAATCAGAGCATTTGTGTAGTGTACAGGAGAGCTGTATGTCCTGTGAAGATCTGAGAGAGTTAGCTGGGATGTATTGAGATGAGTGAGGAAACGTATGCTTTCTTTTGGACAAACACACATGAAATAACCTTTTATTTTATGAAAAATAAATTTATTACATAACACCTTGTTAACAATGTTGGAATTTTTTTTTAATCAGAATACTTGTCATTCATGTAAAATAGTTTGATACAGTACATCGTATGTTACAGTTTGTTTTCCTTGTAAATTTCTAAGGCTTTCCTACCCATATCATCTCCTGCAACAGGACTCACCCTAAATAAGGTGCCGACCAATTAAAAAAAAAAAAAAATGAATAAGAATGAATAAGGAACTGATTTGAGATCCACTACACCAGGCCAGCTTGAAAGATCTGCACAGATGCAATGTCCGATAAAGAGCAATTTTCATGCCCACTGTTTTTGCTTTGTAAAACAATCCATAGCATGCTCGCAACTCAGCAACACAAATAGGGTAAAAAATACGACCATCGGTTTTACCTGTTTGCTGGAGCAAACGGATTCAAATCAGTTTCAGACGTAGTTACTATTATATAGCAGCTTTAATACCAGTCAAGTGAAGAAATTCACGTTGAAATATAATCTTTGGGAGGCTCATATTGATGAAAAATAAAATATATTTATATATAATGGGGAAAATGTAACAAATTTGCTGGTTAAAAACACTGATTGCTGTGCTAATTCAGATCAAGAATTTATGTAAAACAAAGAAAAAAAAAAAAAAAGAAAGGAACCAATAACTTTCTGGATGGGTTTGTTCCAGCTTTGTGCGATTGTATGTTATACCCTTTAACAAAAAAATAAAATAAAAAAAACCTCTTAAAATTAACAGCTGGTCAGATAATATTCATTCATGTTAAGAAGTCACCACATACGATAACAAAAAACGGTTTGTTCCAAGCATATTTCACAGCTTCAACTGCTAGCCTCACTGAAAGAAATGCATTGGTCGATTTGAACCATTTTCAAGTATACTATGGAAGTAGCAAATTCACAATATGGACTGTGCTGGGATTTGCACTCGCTCTCCCGAGTTGAACCTCCACGTGGGATCTACATTCTGTGAAATGTTATGTAACTTGGCTTTTGGAGATTTGCAATGTGTAGTTGTAAAGTACAGTACATTCCAAAGCCAGGCTCCAAGCAGGAGGCTACAAGCTAAGTCCTGCAGCATAAGCAACAGTGCATTGACGTTTCCCTCATACCCCAGGTACTCTTTTCAGTACCGATGTGTCTGATGGGAGTACTGTGGAGGCTGCTGGGAGGTAGTCGAATACCCCATGCTGCTCTGAGGTTGAGATGTGCTTGGTCCAGGGTTTGGATAGGCAGCATGTGGATTGGAACGCTACAAAACAGATAACATAATTAGTTTAGGGAGCGTCTTAGTATGCCGGTCCAACAACCAATGTCTACAAAGGTCAGCCTTACGCCAATAAGGATAAGCTCCTCCCATCAGATCCCTCTCTTTGCCCAACACAATAGCAACTAAACGCCAACTTTACTGTAAGATAGCAATTCCCAGCAAGTTTCTAGAGAGCAGAGCAGTAAATGGGACGCCCATTGCAGAATAGAATAGAAGATTACTTCCCCCTTCTGACTTGGCTGCTACTGTCTGGAGTATGTCAAAGGAAGACAATGGAAGGTCCACTGCATAATTTTCTCATTTACAGTTACATACTGACATTTAATTAACACGGAAACAACCAGGGAAAAGGACATTTAATCTCCACGGGGCGTGCCATCAGAATATTAATGACCTATTTGTGCAAATGCTGTGTGGACCGATCACAGGCAGAAATAGAGAAGCCCGTTTCTTCTTACCTGATAGTCTGAGGTCATGATGAGACCACCTGAGGTAGTGGTAGGGGGAACAACTCTCACTTTCTTCAGTGGTGGCCCTTGTGCGTGGCTGTTATCTTGGTTTCCTGGATGCCCCGTCCCATTCGTATGGTTATTGCCTTGCTGCTGCTGTTGGTTTTTCTTTAAAAAGGTAAAATGAATGCATTACAATAAGACACGTTAAAACAAATACACACATAAGAAGGGGGCCCCTTACAAGAGCAGACTGGCCTGGGAAATCTATGACTCTCAAGTTGCTTGTGGAACCACAAGTCTCATCATGCCCTGACAGCATTAAGGACATGTAATTTCACAACAGCAGGAGGGACAAAGCACGTTTACCTTTCTGCAGGACATATTATATCCTAAGCCCACAACATTAATTCGCAGGTTTTGTTGTTAAGGACACAGAGCAGAACAAGCGGCAGCTGTGAAGAGAAAAGGAATGTGGATAGTGTAAACACATTAGTGTGGTGTGTGACACGTACTTTGTCTCCCTTATCATCAGGTTCCTCTTCTGTGAGGAACTCTCTCTTGGGGTATGGAATCTGGCAGCCTGCAAACACACTGCAATGAAACCGCTGATTATTACAGGTGCAAAACGTCCCATTTTCTCAGAATACAAAATGTCGTGTCTCCCTTTACATCAATATTTTAGTACTAGCAGTGAGAACATGGAGATTCAGACCTAAAGTGAAAGATGAATAAACCAAAATAGTACAAAAACATACAAAAGTTATTCAAAAACCCTGTAATCCAGATCCAGACTTCCAATGCCATTTCCAAGAATACAGACTTCCAAACGGTCATCCACGCTTGCAGAGACTTATGTTCCCAGACCAATGCCTTAAAGCCTCAAGTAAAAGCAGAAGACTGTGTAGTAAGGAGTGCTCTTAGTACATCCTTACTGTACTATCAGCACACTACCCACGCAGCGGAAACACATTCCTCGTCCAGGACCTGATCCAGACATAAGAAGGAGCTTTAAAATGAGAGGAAAGTTACTCCAGGGCTAAACCATGTTGATTGCAGGGGAGTCATATTTCATCTGTTGCAAATAGTATTAGAGTTGACAGGTGACGTTTCCTATCCCAAGTCTAAATAACAGTGTGCTAGTAAAGCTGGTCAGTATCTGTGTGCAGTAAGCGATTCAAAGATATATCCCTGCATGCATAGAATACCACTAACTTGACTCCCCCTGTAATCAACATGGTTTAGCCCAGGAGTAACTTTCCTCTGCAGTAACGCACCTAACTCTCTCCCAGCCTCCAACCCGTCCCCCGTTTTTAGGTACCTTATGGCATTGCGACAACCATAAGGCTACCTTACCTGTCCGTGCAATGTCCTTACGGACATTGCACCTCCCCCCAGCTAATCTAAATACCCCCCTTCCACTACTGCCTATAAACACCCCGAGACAGCATAACGCCGACTCTACGGACATAAATCCCTGCACCTACACTATCTACCTACCGATCTGGTACGCAGATAGCATAAATGACCTACCACGCATGCTTCTGAAGTGTGATTCAGGCCCTTAATTTCAAGCTCTTATAAGTCTGAATCAGGTCCACAGTCATCAGAAACAGACAGACTTTTCAGAAGTCTGGATCCGTTCTCATTTTATATTGACTGTACTCAACATCGACATTTTCCACAAATAGGTGACTGTGCTACAGTATGTACAAGAAAAGTTCTATATGTGTAGTAAAAATAAAATACAGGTATATTAGAGAAAAGCAGAAAATGAATAGCTGTGAGCGTATATTGCTGCAGGTCATCAATGAACAATAAGGACATGTAAGGGAGCTAACATATTTATACAACATCTGAACGAAGAGAAAAGCACAAGCGATTTCCGCACTGCTCCCCTCTATGCCGTACAAGAAATATGAGATCATTTTCAAATAGATGATACTTTCATTTAAATATTGTGAGAGATTATCCTAGAAACATTAACTAAAAGGTGTGTTAGACCAATGAGCAGAGAAATCAGCGTAGATTTCAACATAACAGAATTAGATTGAATACGATGTCAATGGGAGATTGCACCTATTTGCCAGCTCCTGAAGCAGGACAAGAACCCATTGAAAGCAGCTAGAGGCTGGTGAGTCTTTTCAGGCACCAGGGGCCATAAGCAGAGGAGGAAACCAGAACCATTAGGAAGAAACCACTGCAGCATGTGGCTGTATTGACTGTGATGCCCCTTACACGTTTTGGTCTTTCAAATACAAAGCAGTGTCACCATTTTTATACAAACCAGACAAGTGGCTTTGTAGCCGTAATGACGACTGTGTATGGAGACACGTGAAGGTCAAGCTGCTGTTTGTACTTACTCTGAAGTGGGAAGCGGGTCTTCTAGGAAATATGGATCCTGCATAGCTTGCTCGGAGGAAATTCTCTTAATGGGGTCCATTGTAAGCAATTTCTGAAGCTTTGTAAACAACGATTCGATTGAAAGTAAAGTTAATTCATAACGAAGCATTTATTTATACATACAATCCTAGCATAATGGACCAGATTCAGACGTCCACTGTGCTCAGAACTCAGTGGCAGTGGAGATCTAATGCCTGATCCCTGCAGCGATCCACCCCACAGAGTTATGACTACAGGACCCTGCCGTACCGTTTCCACTGCCCCCCCTATGTAAAATGGAAGTCGGAATGGTAGTCGGTTCTATTTACATCACTCCTGCATCCCACATAGCGCTTCCGCTTCCTGCCACATTCCACTATCCGAAATACAACCAGGACGTAAATCTGGATCCAGATCCGTAACGCGGCGCAAGAGAGCGTAACCAAAAGCGTTCATTTTCACATGCTACCGATAAGTAAACACCCCTTTGTAGAAAGTTTGGATCTGGTCTAAACTATTTCCTCTAAAGATTTGAAGTTTAATAACATCCATGATACCGGGCAGATCTATATTTTAGAAACTCCTTAGAAGACAATCAGGATTTTAGCTTTCCAAACATCTGATTTGTGACAATCACATTAACTCCTGCTAGTGCCACTTACAGCACACTGGTTCCTAAGCACCACCCAGCGATAGGGGGATAGCATATGAATGTGTCTGACATTACTGTGGCCATAGGCTGAGGATTCAAAGTTTATGAAGCAAAAGAATAGAAAACTTACCAAATGGAATGTTTTGCTGTCTGGTTTTACTTTATGCTTTTCCATATATTTAATAAGGCTGCAGTTGGTATATCTAGAATATGAAAATTTGATGTAAACTCAAGATATATACATTATGAAATAAGAATTCATTTTAAAAGTTAATAAGGTCACTAAAAATAGATGTCATTTCCTATCCATACAACTGTTCTTAAAGCTGTAATAGCTCTTGTAAGTCCCTGCACTACTACTTCTGCCACAGCTTTTCATCCCCATTCTCTAATATCCTCATCACTTCCTGAATTTGTGCATTACTTCTTGTTCCACCGCTCTATATGAACAACTGTCTTTCCTATTTTGCTTCCTCAAGTTCCCATCACTATCAACAACACTACAACATCCTTCGCATACCAAACCAGATACTTTGGTGTTGTAATTAAATTCCTCAGAGCCAACAGGTCTCCCAATTATGTCCCCTAGATCTGCCCCTTTCACACATTTTCTTCTTTCCAGTCTCATTTTTTCCCCAACTGCAACCTTCACATACAAGCATACCAACTTCAACCTGCACTGGTATTTCTGGAATTTCTACACTGGGTCCCAATATCATGCATAATCCAGATAAATTATTTCACTGTCCCTTCCAAAGACTTCATCGCATAAATATTTTATAAACTGCAGCTTTCATTACCTTTTATGTCACAATTGGGAGTACAGAAAAAAAGGAAGGTGAAGGTGTCACAAAACATACCAAGAATGTCTAGAGGAACTAGACATGTATAGCTTGGAGCAGAGAAGGGAGAGGGGGGATATGATAGCAGCTTTCACATATATCAAGGGTTGTGACCGGCTACAGGAGGGGGCATTTTTGGAAGGTAGAGGTGTAATAGAACTGGAGGGTGGTAGATTCAGAGAAATATGCGGAAAAATGACTTCACTGAAAGGGTGATAGGTAAGTGGAATAACCTCCCACCTGAGGTGGTAGAGGTAACAGTGGATCACTGTAAACATGCTTGGGATAAATATAAGGATATGCTAAATCTCAAACTAATTGAGGGAAAATAGGGTCTAGTGTTAGTATATATTTTTTTTTTTTAAACAAACAACCTGGCAGACTGGATGGGCCATGTAGCTCTTATCTGCCGTCACTTTCTATGTTTCTATGTAATAAAAACACACTAATAGCAAACAAAAGACAATTACATAAATAAGTGTACTCTGCTCTTTCAAATATTCAACAACCCCTGAAAACCCATCTACTTTGATCTTAATTTACTGCTACATAAGGCAATCGCACCTCTCAATATATTCAAATCAGTCCCCCCCCATCCCACCTCTCACCTGCTGTGCTCTTTCCCACTAGACCATAATCTTGTAATAAGCTGGGACTGTCCTACATTAGGATAGTAAAGTGACCTAGATGTTCCTTCTTGTTTTCGGAATACATGTCGCAATTGTTGTGTCACAAGAAAGTCATTTCTAATTAATTGCATATTTCAAAGAATCATCAAACAGGCCAGATGGAAATGGTGTCAGCAGCATACAGTTGTAAGTATACCACTAGTTGCAAGGATTGGGGTTGTACCTGCAATAGCAGATAGCCAAGTATCAGCTGACTTACGTATTTCTGCGAAAATCCTTCATTAATGTTGAGTGCTCGGGCATCTTTTTTATGTCTTCCCAGTCCTTATCTAGACACACAAGGAAATAAAAAGAAAAATTAGCCAAGCAATGGATTCTACTTCCAAAATGTGAAAACCCTTGTATTATTACACATTTATACCAGACCAGTTGCATTCTCTGGCAAGAAAATTTCATTTGCGAAACAGGGACATGTGAAATCTCCTTTTCGGATGTCCCTATTTCGAATAATCACCACTTTTTACCTTTTTTTCCCAGAATGAGTGAGTATGCCATTCGGCATACTGCACCCGTTCTTCTTTGGAAATACCGCTGCCCGACGATATCCCTCCACCGCTGCCATCACCGGACCGAGGGGAAGGTGAGTAACCTCTCTGTGTGGGGTAGGGAGGGTTAGGGTCAGGTTGCCAGGAAAGGTGGGTTAGGGTAGTAAGAGGGGAGGGTTAAGGTTAGAAGTAGGGGAAGGAGTGGGGGGACTATTTTTCAGAGCACCAAAAATAGCTTTGTGCTCCGTGGATTTATTACTATGCCTCATCGAGGCATATGCAATGGAAATCCCAGCCAGTTCAAAACTGGCTGGGAGGAAACGGCCCTATCGAAATAGGGTTGTTCTAACTGGTGACCCACACCCATATCAGACATAACACACATCGTTATTAAGAACAAAAAAACACTTATTAAAGTAACTTGATAAAAAAGACAAAACGTTAAGACAAAGTTACATACATGATAGACATTAGTGGACTAATTTCTAAGCTACTCCCAAAGCTATATAGGCTCTTACTGGTGCTCTCTGCAAACTAAATGCTGCAAAACTCTGCTCCATCTGTCTAGGTCATAGGGGGTAGATCCAGAGCTCCGCTTGTAATCAGTTTCCTAGCGTAGCGTATTTACGCGTGCGTATCTTCTAAGCACTCTCCCTGCACGTACATACTTTGGCCACTTTACGCGTTCCAAACCCTACCTTAACTTTTGGCAGCGTAACTGCTCACGGCTGCACGCGTACGTATAGCCTGTGCGTAATTACGCCGCTAAGCACACCCATACTGTACGATTTAAATGCAATCCCCATCGTACTTACGGCATGCCCTCTCAAACATTTTGACGCTACTGTTACGTGAAAGGCCCTTACGCTCACATAGGTTGCATAACGTAGTGTAACATCTGCTGTGCGCATGCTCAGTACATCCAAAAATGCATTTTTTACATCTCCACCAGGCATAAATACGCCGGAAAACGTTGTTCTGGATCTGCCCCATAGTGTCCAGTTCACTTGTGTCCTTTCACATGACATACCTGCAGGAAATCCCATGACATTAAATATTCTATCCAGCTGGTCATGGTGGTAAGGATTACTAGTCTTTATGTCTTCTTGCCGACAATGAAAAATTGGCTCTGACGTTAGAAGCTCTGCAAATATACATCCTATAGCCCAAATATCTTCAAATAGGGATTTAAAAGAAAAAAAAAAAAAGAAAAAGAGCATTATACATTTATTTTAGTTCCTGCAAATTACACAAAGTAAAATGTACTGATTTTTTTCAAGCAATTGGAACCCTCAATCTGCCTGACCCTTCCCATAAGACTGACAGCTTAGCAGTGTGGTCACATTTTATCCAAAGCGCAAATATACAGAGGAAAAGAATCTGCATTGCATAGGAAACTCCATTACTTCCATTTACTTGCTGTAATGTCTTCATGCAAATAAGAAGTTCAAATGCAGCACAGAAATGGATTAGTGGTAGCTGTATATCTGCCCGGGTGAGATCTCCAGGGAAGTGGAATATTTAATATTTATTACTGATAAAATGTAAAAAAAAAACAAAAAACTAATTTTAAAGATATCTATCTATCTATATATATATTTTACACTAGACATATGTGCCTTTATTAGGGCCTTTTGCTGGTCGATCTATGGCATTCTGTGGCCAGAAAAATATAGGGTACAGCACTCTAAGTAAACAGATAAACTGCAATTCAGCTTAAAAGTCTGCAGCACTATAGTGAGTGAATCAGGAGAACTCTATAAGGTTGGCTACTAGTGAAAAGGCCAGATATTTTCAAATGGACAGGGCCCACAAAATGGCTGTTAACTTACATGAAGAATAGCCCTGAAAGCAGAATATATGCTGGGGGAGGGTTATGAATTAAACAGAAAATGATAAAAAGATATTCTAATAAATGGAAATTGGAACCTTAAAAATTCAAGGAGATGCTCCTTTTAAGCTTGGCACATTTTCTAAATTTCAAAAACACTAATTAACCATCAAGGAATTGGAACAAAGGGAATTTCTCTGTCCTTTATCTCCGCATAAGATTTGACTCACAATACTGCACAAAGAGCAACTGAAGACCATCCAGCTCAAACGGTCTCTTTTTTAATGTTTATAGCAGTAAAAGTAGAGATGGAAGCAAAGCATTCCGAAGACTTCACACCAGCCCGACTGTGCAAATGTGTAATGAAATACTCTGAACTTACATAGACAGATGCAGCTATAACTGGTGCATCACCACATGCATTTTATGTGTTTTTTTTTATTATATTGTAACGTGGAAACATGCAGCTGGTTATTGTAGCTTTGTTTTTTATTTATTTTTATTCATAGGGTAAAAGAACTAGTCAATGTGTTGTAGGAACATTTAGGACCGGATCCAGACTCCTGTGTGGGTGAGGGGAGATTTAGGACGCCCGTGTCTCCCTCCACTCAGACATCAGAATCGCTTTCCACACCCTGCCGCCATCTGAAACACGGGACGGAACTTTGGCGCTTTAGTAAAACGCCGATGTTTCAGAAGCCGATCAGAAAAGGCCCCTTTTGTGCTCATCTGGATAGGCCCCAATGTTACTAGCTGGATAACAAGCCGCTCCACTTACCTATAGCTTTGGTATAATGTCTGGCCCCCAGGAGTAGCTCTGGAGCTCGATACCAGAATGTAACAACTACAGGATCTAAATCTGCTAAAGGCTTTAAAGGTGAATTAAATAAGCGAGCGAATCCCATGTCCGCTGTAGAACAAAAAATAAAATAAAGGAAGAACATTGGTTAAGTGTTTATAAAGCACATTTTTAAAGTCACAGTGGTCCGGATTCACAGTTACATAGTTTGTCTTACGTACCTTGTTTTAAGAATTGAGCTAGCACGCATGGATCGTAGCTTATTCACGCTATCTACGTACCATTTCTGTGCGGAAATAAGCGACTAAGCTTGTGTAGTAGCTCAATTCTTAATACAACGTACGCAAGACCAAAACTACGTAACTGTGAATCCGGAACATAGTATTTCCATTAGGTTTTTTTTTTATAGGTATTTAATAAAAATATAAGGACCTAAATTTAACAAAGATTCATACACAGAACACGTGAAGTTGGCACGAGTGACCTTATCTTCCGTAATGGTGATGTAGAACATGTAGCCAAGGTAACTAGCCTTTAAAGATCATGGAACATAGCACAAAAATCAGTGCAGCACCCTCTCTGTAATCTGTATTCAGACATGTTTTCAGTTTTGCAATGCAGGTAATAGCAGCAGAGGCCACAGAACAGATTGGAGGTCTGATAACCATGTGCCAGGGTACACAGGAAAGTGCTTTTCTCCTTGACACAATCTCCATGGGCATTGCTATCTGGCTTAGCACAAGGTTTTACAAGACACACATGTACATTATGTTTCTTTGTACAAACCTATTTTTACTCGTCCTCGCTCTGGACCTTCACCCATGACTAAAATATTAGCAGGTTTCTGTGTAAAAGTAGAAGAAGAAAGTTATTACAGATCGTACTTTAAAAATAAAAAATGATTTACACCGATTCATATAAAAAATTAACAAGATAAATCTGAAAGCCGTTCTCAGGAAACACTCAAACCCGCTAGAGAATTCTGCAGGTTACTGCGACATTATTATTACACAAGTCATTTTACAATTCAACAGTAACAGCTGCAGTAGGTGAAATCAGGTTTAACATACACACATACACACAATCACATTCAGAGTGTGCCCTGTATATGCCTCTCACATCAGATCAGAGGTGTGTACATCTTTACCTCACTACAAAGTTCAGCCACAAAACGTGAACTGCCCACTGGAAAAATCAGTTTTTGACAAACAGACAAATCATTTCCTCAAGCACGATCTTCCCACTTTTTATGGGGCAGATACTAATGTCCTTTGGGATTTGAACATCGTTTTCTTTGTTTGTTTTTGCACTGAATCTAGTTTAGTTGGTAGAGACCGTCCTGTGCAACAGTGAGGTCTACAGAATAAATCCAAAGAAGGAATTGTGTGCTGGGAACAGAAGGGTCAGAGCTGGGAAGCCAGTGCCCATAGCTTTCCATCTGCCCTCTCTCTTCCTGGGGGTAAACAGATCTGGATTTGTTTTTTTTATTAACTTTTTTCTTTATTTTGATCAACTTAGCAATACAGTTTAAGAGTTGAGGAACAGACAAATGTTAGTATCAGAGGCCCGTATTCAGAATACGGGACGTATAACATATGTCCGGTGTTTAGCAATTTTTACTACTACGCATGCGTAGTAATTTTTTTAAATCATAAAAACCCGACGTATATGTTATATGTTCAGTACTGTGAATACAGGCCAGAGTGAGGAAACAATCAGGAAACCTTGTCTTCTGCAGTCTGCTTCCAGCTTAAAATGGAACTCTCACCCGGCACAGCACAACGGGACATGACAGGATTTATAGCCATCTAGAAACCCCAGAATGCTCCAACCTTGACAGCATCATCCATACTAGTATTCCAACATGTTCTGGAGCTAGATGTCTATATTACATAGATTTATTGCGATTTACATAAACCAATAAAACTGGAATGCAAGATATAGTAGGGAAACAAGTTCTTTTACACAGACAAACAGTATCTGTAATATTATATCACATTTATTGCTAATGACACCAAGCAGGCCTGAAAATAGTAATCACTTAACCAGTAGCTTTGACACACACCCCTAACATTAAAGAAAGGATCTTTATATTACTAGGCAACAGCATTTTCATGGGGACCCGTCACAGCTACAAAACAGACATTCCAAGTAAACGTAAAATAGATCATCAGTGGACACGCCTGGAACGAGGCCTCATCAGTTCATGGTAAAATGATGAATGATAATCCAGCTGCACAAGGCTGCTCTAAGTGGTTAGGACAGTGAGTACAAGAGTGGGGTGCCACAGCGCATTCACAGGAGTCCCAAGAGCCCACTCAGCGCATTGGATCTGCAGGTCAGTTATTAAAAAGTGCCATTTATAACTCACTCTATCTACGTACCAATCATATTAAGTTGTTTTTACCCAATAACTTAGCGGTGCCTTGTAACAACTATTCAGCCCTAAGGGTGCCTCAAAATAAGAGTTTAAGAACCACTTGTGTAAAGGGATCCGGATACAGTTTGCATAAATGATCGTTCCATTTTCGAAATACAGCCAGCTAAAAAGCTTATTTTCGTCACTATTTAGAAAATATTACCAATTAGTTTCACTAATAAACGGGTATTTATTTTTCTGCATACTTATAAGTATTATGGTTAGCCTAAGGGGAAGGGAGCCGTAGGCATAGGCTACAGGGAAGGGAGGGTTAGCTTTAGGGTTAGATTAATACTCACTATTCGCCTCTGCATCTTTGCTCTTCAGCGAGGCAGAACCTATTTTAAAGCCAGTTCGCAACTTCTGGTATAAAACTGCCCTTTCGAAAAAGGGTTTTTCTAACCGGAGACCTATGTCCAAAGGTATTACAGACTCACTCCTAACAAACTGGATGCAGTTTACAGAGCCCTGTAAGCTGGTCAATGACTTCTATTCAGAGGGACATTGATGTAACAATTAACATATGATCACACAAACTGTGCGCGAAAGTAACGTTAATACAGACTATATTAGGAGTTAAACACAGATTAGCATATAAATATTTTAGAAATCAAAAAAATAAAAGTCACAAGAATTTAGCATTAGTTTATTTTATTTTATTATACTGTTAATGCTTTCCATTATTCGTTTCATGGTCTTTCTGCACAATTTGTGGTCAAGTAATTGGTAAAACACCATTTTGAAGAATTCCAGCTGTTGGTACGAGGAGCTTCTGTCGCACATTACTGGAAATCCACATCTTGGGCAATGAAACAGGAGAGTGTGGTATTAAATAAGTACAAGCAGGGAAATGATGACTCGAGGGGCTAGATTTTCTAAACTGTGGAAAAGTGGAGGTCACCCATAGCAACCAATCAGATTCTAGCTTACATTCTCTATGTAATAGGAAAATGAAATCTTGAATTGATTGGTTGCTAAGGGCAACATCTGCACTTCTACACAATTTAGTAAATCTATAACTAGGTGTGTGTGTGTGTATTGGCATCTTACGTTCGGCTATGTTAGGAAATTCACCAAGAGGATCATCAAGTGACGGATTTTACATTGCTAACAAATAAAAAGGGAAGGAGGTCGCGGAACAAAAGAAACAAAAAAAATAATTATAAAGGATAAATTTAAAAAACGCTATAAGCTTAAGATAACTACCGTTACCAAGTCAAACCTCACGGGACTCTAAAAGAGGAGCCGATTGTAAAGCTGGCCATATACTGGCATGAATTCACATGAATTCAGCGATAATCTTGCCGATTTTTCCTCTACAGTCCCAAATAATATCGGCACCATACATCACATTTGTTGCATACAATATCCGTTCGACAGTGAAAAAAAAAACAACCCAGATTTTTGGTCTTTCGGCAGGTGCATAATATCGTTTTTGCCCATACACAGTAGGATAATTTTATTTTATCGTCGGATTTTCTACAAATTTACATAAAGGACAGTTGTTACCATGTGGGTTTGACTGACGGACACGATCGGAAGTATAATTCCTGTTCTAGCTAGCTCTTTGTTCTTTGTGATGGATGCAAATACGAAAAATCCATGTCTCACAGCTCTTGATGCACAAGGATGCACCTGTATATAAAAACAGGTGTTTCAACACCGGCGCTGCATGAAATGTCCCAGTTCATTTGCATAAGCACGCCTCTACTTCACCATAAATTTATCGCCGAAGATCTAACAATTATCGTGAAATGGCCATATACTATGCAATTTTTCCAAAAATCTGGTGCTTTTTATCGTTTTAAATCAATCATGTCAAAAGATCAAATAATCGTTCAAAAGCCCTTTTTGGACAATTATTGGATTCTCGTTTGAAAAATTGTTACCATACACTTGCACGATAATTCTGGGCCTTACGCGATAATTGAAGGATCGGCTTGATAATCGCTCTAGTGTATGGCCAGCTTTAGTCTGCCAAAGAGACTCCCTCCAGACACTTAGGAACAATGTGAAGTAAAGCTTCCTGTATATACTTCATATAACTAAATAGGAAAAAAATAAACTTAAACGATATCCAAAGAGTCACCAATACTTCATAGTATCATTGCTCTGCAAATATATATCATAGTAGCGCCCCTACCTGCTGGCCTTTCCATACTAAATTACAACTACTGTAAAAAACACAGTAAACATGGACCAGATCCAGAGTTTAAAAATATGAGGAAATCGGTGTAAAATTCCATGAGAAACCATGTTGGATTTAAGGGGAAGGAGAAATGTAATTTTATTCTTTACAGATAGGGTACAGCTTTAACTGGACACAGTTATTTAGAATTTGCTATTAAACAAGTTCACTATAACACTTAAAAAATGTGCCCCTGAAAATGATCATGGTTTAACTTTCCACCGGTTTTCCTCTTATTTTCAAACTCTGGACACGTACGACCAAGCAGCAGCATTCATTTACTCCTATTCTAGCTTTACCAATAAGTTTATTACTTTGTAATCTACATGGAGACCTACAAAGCAGTTAATGTGCCAGAGAGAATACAAATGCCTGTGGAGCATAACAGAAAAAGGAACATATTAAAAAGATAGCAGTCACAGGTCAGTCTGAAGCCAGCTGTAAGGGGCATTCATTACACCCTGGTACAATAAACAACGTGACCTCAACGCCCCTACTCTGCTTCTAATATGCCACAGCTGGTGTTACAGGAGGTCCATCTCTCCATATGATACAGTTTTCTAAGAATTCTGCTACAAATTACTGTGCCACAGGAATCTACAAAGCTGTCCAAGCTCAAGATCGAGACAGCAGACCAGACAGTTATGCAAGAATTCCCCAGTGTAATGACGAGTTTATTTGCCACGAGACCAATCAAGAATGAGAGGAAACTCTAGAACTAGTATTCTTGGATAAGACAGACAGGAGCAGGACTCCCAAGAATTCACTATAAGCACTACATTATGTGCCCATCACATGGAGTAAAATTCTGGGTCTGATTCAGACTTAAGGAGCTTGAAATTGAGGGGAAAGTTACTCCTGGGCAAAACCATGTTGACTTCAGGGGGAGTCAAGGTAATTGTATTCTTTGCATGCAGGGATATATCTTTGAATTGCTTACTGCACACAGATACTGACCAGCTTTACTATCACACTGTTATTAAGACTTGGGCTGGGAAACATCACCTCAACTCTAATACTGTTTGCAACAGATAAAATAGGACTCCCCTGCAATCAACATTAGGTGATCAACAGTAAGCAATTCAAAGATATATCCCTGCATGCAAAGAATACAATTAACTTGCTACCCCTGAAATCGACATGGTTTAACCCAGGAGTAATTAAGTTCAAGCTCTTAACTAAGTCTGGATCCAGGCCATTGTTTGATCATAAAAATTTGAAAGTTGAAAAGATGTGATAAAACGATAAGTTGTACTCTGCAGAATCAGGTACAATCATTGCAGGATTTACTTCCAAACACCTTTATTGTGCGTTTGGAAAGATAATAGAGTTTGTGTCAGTGTGTATCCAGGTTAGGTACTTATCTGCAGATAGGTTGTGAGGTCCATTAAATTGGATTTTATATTGACAAATTTCCATTAGAGAAAAATATTTGGGCATATTACACACTATTAACTAAAAACCACGTTTCTTTTGGGCTTTAGTATCTGAAAAAATATCCAAATCAATAATAAGCAGCCTGGAAGCAAGAGAACCACGTCCAGGCTGAAGCGACCCCACACCAATGACTTGTGCGGCAATAATTACAGGGTTGTGGCACAAACAAACCCTGTCCAACCCAGGGTTCAGTTACAGAAGCTACCCACTGCCTGACATTGGGCTCCATCTATTGTCCATACTTTCCTGAAGTGATCAGATTAAATATTTCATTGCCAGAGCTGCTGCTAACAACTAAGTCCACAGCTAGGTTTACATATGGTCACTTGCACGTCACCTTACTAAGACACTAGATTTATCATTAGACCTTGCACGCTCATCTTCTGTAGCAGGCTATAGGGAACAGAAGTGCACTTGGCAAAACCGGTCTTGAAATACCAGGAACTGAATCTTGGGGACAGATTTACTAAGCTGCGGCAAAAGTGGAGATGTTGCCCATAGCAACCACATTCTAGCTGACATTTTGTATGTAGCAGGAAAGCAAGAGCTAGAATCTGATTGGTTGCTATGGGCAACATCTCCACTTTTCCTTTCTGGCAGCTTAGTATATCTGGCCCTTGAACTGAACCTGGACTTAGAGAAAAAGGTGTGTTTCACACTCATTTCAACCCTTTTGGCAACAGTGCTGAAACGCGCCATGTTCTACAGTCACGGATCTAGTCCTTTACCTTTATACCCTATCCAGATGTGTGAGCCGATCCAATTTTACATGGAGAGGGCATGGAAAGCTAAAGGTAGGGGTCCTGGCACCACAAGCCTGTACATGCAATGGGAGAGTCAGGATACAGCACGTATGTAAAAACAGAAGTTTATACATACGTACCAAAAGACACCAAAAATACGCTTATTCTATGATTTTATACCCTCTGATAATAATAATAATAATAATAATAATAATAATAATAAAAATAATAATAAGAAAACCCTGGAACATACTAAAGTGCTTAATGTGTGCACGAAGCACTCAGACAGGGCTACTGTACAGTCATATCAAGCATCTAGACTTAAAAATAGTAACATCTTTGACAATATCAAAAATGTTAATGTGGTCAATATTATGTTCAATACCACATGAAGGAAATTATTATATTGTGTGCTTTAACGAGATTACACCATAACAGTGGAACTTCTAATAGAGATTATAAATAATGAAAGTTTTATATTTTTAAGTAAAATTACATCAAGAACAAGATTAAACCATGAAATAACAGGGTCCTCTGAAGAGCCCATAATATTGAGGCTGCACCAGGTATAGAGGTTTCAGTCTATATATAGAGAGCGGCACCTTGCTTCAGTCTAGCAAAACCCTCATTAATTCTCACTATTTGAGATGCCAAGTGCCATTCTAATCCTTTTACAGTCACAAACTCCCCATGCATATAAATAGGTTATGCATTAGTCTGTAGAGCTCAGCCTTACAAATGCATGCATATGGCAAGCCCCATCTGACTGCCCTTTGTAAGGGGCGCATAATATTCACCGGTTTACAATTAGGAGGAGCATTGCCACGGACTGAAGTTCTGGACAGAAATAAAGTGAAAGCAGCATCTTTACTGAACTCTTGCACTCTTAGGAGTGTCACACTGGGAGGTCTCCATGTAATAAGCAAAAGGTGCTCAGGGTTATCAAGCGAGATGCTTATTAAGGCAGCAGGATTGCAACATAGGTTTTCATGTTCCTGCAGTGCTGCAAGGCACACCACAGCCTGCATGCTACAATCAAGTGACAGTGGGTAGTCATTGATTGTGTTCTTAACTGGGACACAGAATCAGCACAATATAGATTTCACAATAAAGCCGTAGTGAACCACTCAACTGATCGGCAATCATCGTACAGACTACTTATATGAGAAAAACCATACTGCAACGTGAGGGGTGCAAATGCAGGGAATATACTTTGCTTTCGCACAGAGAAGTCACATAATATATAGCTTTATATTTAATCTAAATCAGAGCAAGGGAACTTCCACAACTTTGGCTTCCAGCATGGTTTTGCTCAGGGAGTAGTTTACTTATGCAGCAACGAAGTGACGATCGGCGTCGTTTCTCGGCAAGACAGTGGGGTTCCCATTAGTGCTGTTTACGAAGATTCCTGTGGCAACAGGTAGGTTCTCTTCATCCTAACCATCCCCATCCTACAGCCTAACCTTAACCCTCCTTTAATCCAAAGCATCCCAGTTAACCTAACTTAACCTTAAGCCTCCCCTAATACTAATCATCCCAGTCACACAGCTTAACAGTAACACTCACCCTGATCAACCCAGTCACTCAGCTTAACAGTAACCCTCACCCTGATCATCCCAGTCACACAGCCTAACTTTAACCCTCAGCATTGCTACAGCGAAGATTAAGCTGTAGGCTGTAACCCTTTTAAAAATGGGATTGCCGGAGGTGTAATTACATCTCCATGCTCTTTTTTACCCTTACTCTCAAACTCTGGATCAGTCCACAATACATATTATAAATAATGTTTTCTTCAGAATTGGACTTTAAGGTTCTAACATGGGACCGAATCCAGCCAACTTATGCCCGTGGCTTGCATTCATACTGCACATGCACTGTATATGGAACGTAGACAACCGCTGCTATATTCCGATGTGGAAATCTTTTTGTACAGTACAGGCTTGGCTCAGATCTTACATACGATACAGTATTTTATACGTGGCCTTTGCGCACATAGAGGCTTCAGAAAGGACTCTTCAGCAGAAGGGCCGCTGAATACAGAATATAGAAGATAGGAAATTTCGTAGCTTCCGTTCCAGTCCATGATGCGTAGAATACTTTTTCAACACTAACTCAGAAATGAAGAATACAACGAGTCCGGTTCAGTTAACACCCAAGGTGATGACCCAGGATCGCTCTCAAAATTACACCCCCAATAGAGATTTTTATGGCGTACAATAGTGTACAAAATAAAGTGTAAAAGTGGAATAAAGCACGAAATTCGATAAATTTAACATAATATTGCATTTTATAGACAATACATATTAATTCTTCCCTTCCACGCCTCAGTAAGAAGACTTGCTATGACTATGAGCAAAGCAATGAGGATGTGAAGCTACTATAAGTGCTGGCCCCCTAACCAGGTCACCTCTATTACAGACAGGAACACAAGATGCAAAAGGTTTGCGGACTGAAAGCACAAACTCAGCTGGTATGGATTGGAATGTGCAGCGATTAGTTAGCATGGATTCACGTGTATGCCAATTATAGTTATTAGGGCAAAAAGTGCCAAACGTATGGGAATAATGCATTAAATACACATATACCCGAGTTCACCATAACAAAGTTAGAATAATGAATATAGACTATTCAATAAAGCATTCAAAGGTAGGAACAGTTTCAAACACAGCCCTTGAGGCTTAAAAACAGTCCCATACTTCTCAAATGCCCATGATAACTTTGAATTCTTCTTTGCCAAACTACTAAATAACTGAGGCACCCTCATTCACCATTCGTAAAAAAAAACACACATGCTTTTCTTTGCATTTACACACTTTTAGGAATACTTTCAATATTTTCAAGAGATATCAAATAAACAGACTTGCCTGAGCTTGCACAAAAAGCATAGCAAGAATACTTTTCTACACTTGACATCCAAAAATAAACACAACATTCAAGGTCTTTATTATCTGATCATCTCCATTTTTCCCATGTGTACTTAAACTCAAGTCTTAACCAAATATTGGGTCACAATGAGCCAACACCTTTCTACTCAGGTCACCAAATCACTGCCACTTATACAGGCCATTTCTTGCAGGAAAAGTGTGATTATGGGCCGTATTCAAAGATCCGTTTGCCAAAAGTACCCAATTATATGCACTGAAGCCGCAATGCAACCCCCATGACACGCCCCTCACACGGGCAGGTTGACGGTGGCTTATGAGCGTCTCGACCATCCTTATTGTGCATTTCCAAGCGCATAATCCCTCCGTACTTTCATATCTAACTAATGTACTTAAACTCAAGTCTTAACCAAATATTGGGTCACAATGAGCCAACACCTTTCTACTCAGGTCACAAAATCACTGCCACTTATACAGGCCATTTCTTGCAGGAAAAGTGTGATTATGGGCCGTATTCAGAGATCCGCTAAAAGTACCCAATTATACGCACTGAAGCTGCAATGCAACCCCCATGACACGCCCCTCACACGGGCGGGATGACAGTGGCTTATGAGAGTCTCGACCAACCTTATCTTTAAGTGTGCATTTCCAAGCGCATAATCCCTCCGTACTTGCATATCTAACTAACTGTGCCCTCAAAAGGTCATTTAAAATACCCCCACCCACCCACTTACACTTAGCTGTCTCTAGATGGATTATAGCCACACCCTCCGTACGTATTTTCTCACGTGCGATTCACAAGTCCGTGCCTTCCGTGCGTAAAATCAACATAGATTGCGTAAATTTAGTGACTACACAAGCACAGATCGGATCTTAAAAACACACACAAAACCTTCGGATCTTTGGATACAGTCCTATTAGTTTCTATTCACCACTGATCTGAACATGGCAAAGGATTATACAAAGCACACGGAAAACAACTCAATTTAGGCACTTGTTATTATGAAATTGGCAGAACCGATATTTGCCGTCACGGAATGTTTAGAACGCTTCTATTGTGGCTGTTCATCATTAAATAGAAACCAAGGACACTGATCAACTTACCAAATCTCTATGCAGCACCCAGTTGGCATGCAGGTAGTGAATGCCATCTAGAATCTGATAGAGCAGTGACTTCACCATTCCTCGGGGTAATTGCACTGGTTTCTTGTTAGCTTTAGACGCTCTGTGAAATTTGATTATGTGCTGGAAGAAAGCAAAAAAAAAAAACAGTTGCCAAAGAGACAGGACATGGGAAAGGTTATTTCCATTCAATTGTGAAGTTTCCAAATTAATCTGAATGAACGTTCCAGCAATGAAAAGGGAGCTAAAGGGCGAAGAGGAATAATATAAAGAAAACGGAAGACGATCTACTTCTGGATGAAGGAAAACAAACATTCAAGGGATGCACTCTACACAACCTAAGCTTTAATTTTACTAAGCTCAGAATGAAGACCACATTGATGGGAGAAATATCTACACTATGTGGGCTGGTAACATGTTCAGAGACTCTGCTAGCCTGTCTAGCATTAGCCCTAAGGTCCAGTCAGTTTCACACTGTGGTTTATGTGCTATTTTTTCTGTATAATTATTTTGTTTTGCTCTCTGGACACCGCTATTGAAATGCTACATTTTTGTCTTCATAGGTTTACAGCAAAACAGGTTTTACAGGCTGCCAAATTTAGAGGGGGGGTGGAGTGAGTGGAGGAATGACATTATGTTACATTTAGAAGAAACAGATATTTAGAGCTGAAAAATTGATTTTAGAATTGGACCCAGCACTTTTATCCACAAAGCAAAATAGGACCACCAAATAACCTACAATGGAACGTTCTGATAACTAGGATCCGAAAACAGCCCCCTTTTGGAAAGCGGTGCATGTGCCAGCGCTGCTTTTACGGGACTGATACAGATCCTCTGTTTCCAGAACTCCATTCTGGTTAAAATTACGATGACGAGGCAGATGACTCACAGAGCAGAAGCAGTATTTGCTAATAGCACAGGGGGCTTCAGCCCTCACATACTATCAAGCTTTCTGCACCATAACCATTTTAAAAAGCAAGCGTTAAGGTAGGGGTCAAGTGGTGGAAAATTTCTGGATGTGGCAGGGATCTAGCTTTGGACCTCCACTGCTGATGCTGCTGCAGTAGGAGCTCTGGATCTGGTCCATTGTTACTATAATCAACACGCTACTACAACTAACCTCAAGAACAACCTAAAATAGTATTACTGAACCACATTGCTGCCATTGCAGTCAGAGCTCTGATCGCAACAGAGATTCAATCCGGACGGCAGAGTAGAGGCCACACCGTTGCTTGTATGGAGTTATGATTGCAGGACCCTTACTATAGAATTTAAATCTTGCGTGCTCGCTGTATGCCACGCCGATGGAAAAACACAGAAGTCTGCATCCTAAAGATCCAGATCCATATTAAAAGCCTTATGCGCCTTTCTGTACTTTGGAAATGTTATTAACTTTGCTTCAATAAAGAAAAGTTTAAAATAAATAAAAGCCTTATGAATGCGCTCGTTTTCCCACTAAGAGTATTAATTCTGCTTCCAGTGCACTATTGTGACTAGGCTACAGATAGTCCATACAGGGGTCTTGTGTGCCCCTTGGCGCTCATTAAATCTCAATGACCCAGAGTGAGCAGAGTGTCTTTAGAATCTATAGAGCAATAAAGCTGATTGTACTGTAGTTAATCATACTTTTCCTGCCCTCATTCTGTAATATTCTACAGCATAAAACTGGGAGCACTGACAGGCATAGCTGGTGAGCTGTCCATTTATGAAGCGGTCACCTGATCCTTCATACACACAAAGAATCCATATACGAGAGGTCAGCAACGTGAATCAGTTTTAGCTGTAGCTCAGGCTGATGAAAGGCAAGATGCTGGAATACTGTCGGCTTAGAAGTGCACTTTCAAAACCCCTTTTCCAAGAATCCCAGCCAGAGGCGGAAGCTTGGCCATTGCATTTGATACAGACACACAGTGCTTCAGTATACTTGGCTGAAAAGGGAGCCAGGGCCATTGAGTTTTTTTTCTATGGGCCTGTTCCACTATCTTTCCCTGGTATGTTTATTCAAGGCAAAACACAACAGACTACAAAGAAAAGCCAATGAATACAGAGCCAAAAAATTCCTTCTTACCACTAAATAGGAACCACATTAAAAATCTCAGAACAAAAAGATGTAGCACCGGTTTGATTCTCAATACCAAAAAGAATCGGATTCTGTTTATGGATTGAACGGGCACCTGTAACAACATATCCGAGGCCTTTGCCAGCTGACCTATCAATCAACTCACACGCTTCAAATTAAGGAGCGCAAAATCCGGAAGGGATTTGGGGGGGGAGGGGGGGAATCTCCTAAGCCCCCTAAGTGCAACACAAACAGAAAGGTCTCTGCTGCTGCAGAGGGAATACGATACAGAGGGGGACATGCCTCCAGCGAGGGGGGGCAGCGACATTCTTTTATCTGCACCCGCTGCCAAGTCACAGGCAAATTATTTTGACATTTGTACCGTTCCAAATGACCTGGAGAAGTGACATGTATGCAGGACACTTATGTCACACTCGCTAGCCACCAGCTTTACACCCTTAGTCATGGTAACGGAATTCTTGGACACTGCAGTGACCTGGTGTTGTACTGTATCTCCCAGTATAACCTTCCATTAGCCAACTCAATCCCAGCACAAACTATGCACTTTCTTCCCCTCTATCAGTTTACCAACCTACTGACTGCATTAAACGTGCAATGGTTTTACTGGAAATCATTTTTATTTTAAGTCTATCCAAAGAATAATTTAATTCCCCAGTATAAATAAAAATATTCTTTCTGGTAGATTTTTTATTCACAGCTCAGAACCATGAAAGCATTTGTCAGTCAGGGAGCAGTTATCTTAGGAAAGGGCTCCCATGAAGCAGCCTGGCAGAACAGAACTTTATTATAACTAGTCACTACGCCATTACTTCCTATGCAAGATTCACAGGACGACGACTTGTGAATATGGCCAGAGAATTTATTTATAAATAAGTTTTTATATAGAACCATCAGATTATGTAGCTCTTTATAATGTTAACGATCATTATAATAAGACTGGGTAGGTGTGAGGGCTCTGCCCTCAAGTTTACACTCTATAGGATATTGGGGATTGATACATAAGAGCTAGTGCTCTATATCACACAGCGGAGCAGCCAGCTTGTATGGTAAAAGTGCTCAGTGCTCTGTATGATCCAGTCACATAGCAGTGTTAGTAGCAGAACGGAGGGGAAGTTATGTATGGAGAGAAAGTGACCAAGTTTATTTTAGTCATGAAAGGTGATCCAGATATTATAGTAGTTGTAAATAGAGAAGACAAATTTTTAAGTAGGTTTAGGAATTTGGTAAACTTAAGGGGTGATTTTTAAGGGAGCTTTTGAAAGTTTGGAGAGTAGGGGATAGTCTTAGTAGGCGAGGAAGGTTATTCCAGAGAGTGGGTGCAGCCCGGGAGAAGTCTTGTAACCAGGAATCAGTGAATTTGGTTAGTGTAGAGGGGAGCTTTATGTCCTGTGAAGATTTGAGAGTGAGCTGGGATATATCTTGAGATCAGCGAGGATACATATGTGGGTGCAGTCTTGTCGATGGTTTTGTAGGTTGGCAAAAAAAAAAGTATTATTGCATTTCACAATGGACAGCCTATCAACTCACTGAGCCATTATGGGACATCCCCTGTGCAGATCAAAAGGATAGGTTGATTTTAATTGGCTAATTCATCTACGCAATTTATACAGAAAACTGAGTGATCCCAACAGGGACTTACCCACAGGTCATGTTCTGCAAAATCAAATAGAAGATAGACCTTCCTGTCCGCATGAGAAAGGAACACTTTTTGTAGAGAAATGACATTTGGATGTTTCAGCTCTCGTAAAAGCTAGAAAAAAACAAATATCAAAAAGAAATTCAGAATACTGAACCATTGCTGTGGCATTAATAAATGAATCACTACAATGTTTAACACTGTACAATCTCTAACAATAAAACTCATGTTCATCAGATCAATTCAATGGAACAGCCTTAATTTTATGTGTACATAATATTTTTCGGAAGCGTGACTCGGAAAATTGCTGCTTGAAAACGCTTTGTGCTTTTAGAAAGTCCAACAGTGATGTATTTCCCAAGTATATACTGTATCTTTCATTACAGAGTTGTAGCACCTGGTCAAACAACAAATATAAAAGCAACCCTATATTGAGAGTTCCAGTTTTATACTATTTACCCAAAACAATCTTTAATCTATAATTTTATATTATAAGAATATCCAGATTATTATCAATAGAAATATTAATCAAGTAATTCTGTCATATACAGGGAAGTAAAATTTGTGTCATTTGTACAAGGATTGTAAGTAGCTGATTGGTTGCTAGTATTTGTATGTGTACATGCTCAGCAAGTGTGGAATTGTGGATTTAATCTATACGATATGATCTAAAGAGACCACAACGTGTGTTTTACATAAAAAGAACATTATAGGTTTCAATGTAACAGGGAAAAAAGAAATAATTGGTTGTTTTTATTTCAGTTTTGTTTCTTATTTTTTAGATATAACACAACTGCACATGGTACAAATATTCAAGCCCACAAAGCTCTTTGGAAAGACTGGGATATAACAAACATTGGGATAAAGAAACCATGTAGGTAGGAATGGACCAAGCGTTCTTCTACAGCAGCAAATTCACACTTTCAGAAGTGGGAGCAATACATGTGAAATCTGCAGAAGTTATGCAGAAGGAAAACATTTATTTATAGCTTTTTTTAAAAAAAATATTTTTTTTTTTTTTTTACTTCTAATAGCTAACATTTCCTCCAGCAGGGGAGGGTGCAATAATTTCTCTACATTGCACAACACCAAATATCTCAACTTCTATCAAAGTCTAAAACGTTCACAACAACAACATCAGTGATTGTTAATGGTAGCCATTTCATAGAACGTTACTTGAATTTCAGGTTTTCTAGTGTTTTAACACCACGAGAACTATTATTGGAACTCCTCCTTACACAATGTCTAATGTGAAGTTCCACTAACACTCTGGTTAAGAAGAGGACCATATCCACCAATGGGATCTATGGTTTTCTTATGATGAACGCTAACCGCACCTGTTTATAGGGAGACTATGCCAGTATTTTTCACCAGTAAAAAAAAAAAAAAGGCACTTCACAGGGGTAAGAAAGGCTCAATGGCCCGTATTCAGAGTAATTCTTTAACGGAAACTACGTATCTTTTTCTTACGTAGCCTGTGTAAATGTGGTCTGAAAGATCGCATTTACACAATCTACATAAGAAATAGATACGTAGATTACGTACAAAAATTGCATGTTATCTAGTGGTTAATAAGCAGTGTGCTGGGGATTTTATTTTTCTTGTTCCTAACAAGAATACTACTTACCGCAATTTCTCTGCAGGCAGACATAGAAATTCCAGTGCCTTCTATTTGTTTCAGTGCATAGTCTCGATCATCTTTCCTAATAGGAAGTAAATTAGAGAAATGAACGTCAGAACTATAGTGCAAAAAGAAGTTTGGACTAAACTCTGTTGGACATCCTGAAATATCTTTAGATAAGAAGCAAATCCTAATAAATGCCAGTCTTGTGACCGAGCACCCCAGACTATTAATAAGAACAGCAGCAAGCCTACAACAAACTGCATTACCTTTTCATTTAGGTGATTCATTTATTTTATGACCTATATAAATAAAATGATGCCAGCTCATGTGGATACTTCATTTAATTATGCTAAAATATATTCATCATTGGGATGAATGATTATAATAGAGATTGAATGGCATTCTAAATTACCCTGTAAATAGTATGAAAAAGTATGACCTACTACAAGTTACACACAAACTATGTGTGCTTTAATTGTAAAACCCATTTTATTTTAATTCCTCTATCCAAGTGTTGGAGTCACACAGTTCTTCTGATGAGAAAGTTTGTAGCATCCTCTCTCCCAGCATCTCCCAACACAGCTGTGAAAGTGCTGCGGCACCTACTATGGGCTTAAGCCAAAGCCTGGACTTCAAAAAATGAGCCTACTTTGCTTCAGGACATTGTACATCCCTGTTATAAATTATCGCTATAATGCAACAGAGCAAAAATGATGCCAGTACATGTTTTAGCAATATTGCAAAGTACGAATAAATTCTAATAATCAGCACAAAACACAAATAAAAAGTGCGGTGAAGCTTTTAAATAATTAATTAACTTTTTGACTATTCTATTTCTTAAATGCATTATAAGTTTATAATACTTGTCAGAAATACTGTCCTTTTCTCAATGGAGATATATTCACGTTCTTTCATCCTCCTACTTTACACAAACCCTTCTAAAATACACCAAAAAGGCAGTTAAATAAAAGCCATGAATACACAATGTAAATAGCGCGTGTTACCCAATCTTAACAAGTCGGTTTGACTTTTACTTATATTTCATTCTTAAAATGCAACAGGCAAAAGATAATGGTTTGTGTGGTTTCTTATGCCAAGACAATCTAGACATCTGTCTCACAAACTTCCTGCTGCCAGACAGATTGGTCTAAACTCAGACTCAATGTGTAGCTGTATCTGGAGCCAAAAGCAACAAAGTCTTATTGTTGGTAACTTCAGCCAACCTAAAGTAAACGTAATCTGTCGACTTACACCATGGTGATTGGTCAAGCAGGTTATTGTAAGTTTTAATAACTGAACAGACTTCATGTTTGTTTGTTGGCTGACCAGAGCAACCAACTAGTTTTCATAGAACACAATCTACAGAACATCACTTCCCAGGCACTGAACGCGGTTACGTCTATATATAGGAACTGTTGCATTTCACTTGATACATGTAAATAGTGCAGCTGTTAGAAAATGCAAGTGTAGGTAACCAGTGTGTTAATGAGTTGCACTTTCCATCGTCGTGGAAGCGGTCAGACTGGTCTTTTATTTATGTTAATGGAAATTTTAATCATGTTCCTATAATATAGTTTTGCAAATTTGCATTTGTGTGTGATGTTCCTCTCTCAAAAGACTAGAATATAATTTGGTAAGTGAATGAAATTTAAGCAGGTGAACATCTAAGCCTAATTTTTATTTCTAAATGGTAAGCCTGGAATATCATAAACTGCTTTACCAATTGCAAAAAAAAAAACAGTCTTAAAATGCTATAAGTAGTATTTTTACTATGGCAAATGATGTCGCTCAGCCACTGCCTATACTGGAATATGCTGGGATTGCCAAAGGTTGCCTATGATTTGTCTACTGCAGCAGACTCCATTGAGACAATAGGCTTCCAGCAAAGGGGTCCAAAGGCACATAAAAGGTAATAAAAAAAATAAAAAAAAATTATATATATATAATCATAATCATTTGCCTGCATATATAGCCTATTATCAGCAACCCTCAATGTGTAGTTTCTATGCCCTCCTGTCACTTAGAAGGACAATACAAATGGGCAAACTAGTATTTAGTAATACAAAAAATATTCCAGAGCCACTGCCTGATACACATCAAAGACACTAAAATTTATAATCAATAAATCAAATTCAATTCTAAACCAATTAAAATGTTTGAGAGTGGCCTAAATGAGAGTTTTAACACAAGTTGCTCATGTGGAAAACCATTCTATTCATGTAAAGGTTTCTTCTACCATTTAATTTATTCATATTATACAATGCATTGCAAGAAGACTGTAACAATACATTTTGCCAGGTCATACACAGCTTCCGTTAAGCCTGACTGCCAACTGAAGTTAAGATACGTGTTTACTACCATGTAAACCTAATACAAATCATGAGAGAGAGTGGCATTGGGATCTATAGTTTCCATAGTTTCAGTCTAAAAAATCTTGCCATGACATCGCAAGTCAAGGCTTTGTGTAACACATACAATAAAACACCATTTCCACACAACAGGCCTGCAAAAGGAAAACACAATTATGTATATTATTCAGCTAAACAATACCATCCCCCTTAAGCTTATTAAAAAAAAAAGTGCTGCCAAATTAATGATCTGTTTTTCCCTAGGGCCATAAAATTGTATTTATCAGCGATTTTTAAATATTATGCTTTGTGTAAACACAATGTTTACACTGGAAGTGAAAACTAACATCGTATTTACCAGTATTTATACATCTTCCGTTGTCTACATCACAAGTTTGTTTAGGCTTGACAAAGTTTTCCTACTAATTAACGTAAGTCAACAAAATCATTTTCCTTTCTACCTGTAAATATTATTCAGTACTGCCAGGTGCTAAGTTTCCTTGTGCTGAAATGTAGCAGGCTGATACAGCCCACTCACTGTGTAAATGCTCAGAACGCTGCTCTTTAGCTAATGCCGTTTTCAGGTCTAAGGTTTAAGAAAAACCCCTGTTATGTCCAGGAAATTCTGGGCCCCGGACCTGCCCTGACATTGAGAATGGGCTGTATGCGACTAGCGGGGAGGGACTTGTTTCAACAGTAGCATATTCCTCAAATCGACTGCAAGACCCAGGTTGAAAAACCCAGGTCACCACCTTTCACATTGCTACTTACCGTGGTCCAACACTGGGGGGAAAAAACCTTCTTTTATTCCCTGTGTTTAAGTCCCAGGTTATTAGACCCAGGACCAAGACCCCAGTAACTTTCAGGTCACCACCAAAAACCCGGGTTCCTGGGTTTTTAGAGGCAATCTGAAAGGGGTTTTAGACTATAGTTTAGAGTATATCATTGTCAATACGTTATCCAGTTGGAAATGCTTGAATATGAAAAACAAATTCCATTTGTGTAATTATTGCCAGGTAACATCACTATTGTGTTTAATTAAACTTTTAGCATGCAAACATTCACATATTAAATGCACATTTGTTAAGCCTTTTAGATAGCCTGACATATGTCCAAAACAATAAAAAACAAAAAAACAATGAACATGAGGGTCCCTATCAGTGGCATAACTAGTGTTGATGGCACCCAGGGAAAATAAAAGAAAAATAAAAAAAAACACGCCTCCCCCTTATTATAGTTTTAAAAATGAATAATTTTTTTTATTTATGGCGCCAAAATGGGTGTTCATCAGCACCCAGGACACAAGCCCAATAAAACCCACCCCATTTACTCTGCTCCCTATACATGTATTGCACTATACCAGTGTGTATAAGTGAATCGGCAGGAAAATCGGGACTTAAGTTGTTGGTAATATTTTTTAAATGTATCGCAACTTGCAAAAGTATATGCGGCATGTGCCCGGTTTTATTCTATGCTCACACAACGTACCTCGACAAATGAATAACATGCAACTTGTTGAACAATAAAACAAAACAAGTTTTTCTGCAAGCAACACTGGGCAATGTATGTTACCCACAGCAATTTTATATTCTAAGGTATCTGATTTCCATTATTACATCTCCTAAATCAGTGCACAAGTTACTATGTGTATTTGCTACAAAACACTGGTGCCAATATTCCACGTAGAAAGAAGGAAATTAAAGTTCTTGGAAAAAAAAAAAAACATTAAAGACTGCAAGCTATGGAACAATAAGAAGAAACTACTCAAGGGGATAACACAAAGGGGAAGGGAGGACTATAGCTTCATTGTCAATGCACTGTTCCAAGAATCTCATTTCTGACGTACATTTGACAAAAGTAAACAATAATGCGGTCGCAGACTATAATTCCTAAATACTGTTATCCATACAATGGCAAATCTCTTGCTGGTCTGGACCTACTTATTTGTACTACAAAACATATGCCATTTATACCAAACCCCTTTTTGTTTTATTTATTTTTCAAAGCAGGACAATACTCTACAGGCAATAAAACAATATTTAAGAAACATGGTAATACTTTGTCTGCTAAAGAATGAAGACTGCAGGCACATATGTTCAATCTCTTACTGGAAAAACCCCAGTGCAAAAACACAAGTAGCAAAAAAGGGTGCAACCTAGCAAGGATCCCATCTAGTATTCCAGCTCTTATGTCACACGTTTACAAAAAGGTGTTATACACACAGAGACTAGGTGGATGCATAAACTATACAGCAAATTACATATTTAGAACACAGGCACCAACATAATAAGTCTGTTAACATCCAGACATAACTGCCCTACATATGAACACAAAGGAGCTGAGTCAGTGGTGTTAAAATTGCAAAAGCAACTTAAACCATATTCGGTCATATGGTTATCTTTTTACAGTCACCAAACTAGGATTGTACATGTCATTGTTTATTTCATGACAACAGGTTTCAGACTGATAAACATTAATTATTCCTTAACCAGACAGTTGCATATTTTTCACTTATAGATAAGATGCATGATGGGTAAAGGCAAATATATTGTCGTTATCCCTCCATCAGAAAACCCTGTACTGTCCCCTTCATAGGAAGGTGCTGTACACCCAAGACTGCATTTCTAGTCAGCCCCAAAAACATTTAAACTACATTAATAGCAATGAGCTTTTTCTGTCAATATATATTCTACATTTCAGATATTCATGCAGTATATTAAAAATCTGGAATATACTCTACAGGATCACATTAACTTTAATCTACATATCACTAGGGCCAATCCTAAAGACCACATTAAAGTACATATTAACTGTAAACTGTAGGTTGTGTGTAATTATAATCAGATATTCGTATATTAAAAATCTGGAATATACTCTACAGGATCACATTAACTTTAATCTACATATCACTAGGGCCAATCCTAAAGACCAGACCACAGTACATATTAACTGTAAACTGTAGGTTGTGTGTAATTATATATATAT
>WWET01000022.1:195352-223796 GCA_011038615.1 Limnodynastes dumerilii
GAGGAGTGGGGAGAGGCTGGAGACACATGAGGGGGATACATTGGGGGCTGGAGACACATGATGGGGATACTGTGGGGCTGGGAAGACATTATGGGGATTCTGGAGGGCTGAAGACATGATGGGGATCCTGGGGGGTGCTGGAGACATGATGGGAATACTGGGGGAGCTAGAGGCACATAAGGGTATACAGGGGGGCCAGAGACACATGAAGGGGATACTGGGGGCACTGGAAAGACATGATGGGGAGACTGGAGAGACCTGATAGGAATACTGGTGAGCTGAAGAGGAGGAGAGAGATAATGGAGAGGGGAAGATGATAAGGTAAATGGGGAGGAGGAGCTGATGCAGATTAATTATGAAGGAGATAGAGAAATTATAAAGAGAAAGGGGAGGGGGGAGGTGATGATGAGAATAGGGAGATAATGGAGGGAAGGGGGGAGGTGATGAGAATAGGGAGATAATGGAGGGAAGGGGGGGGTGATAGTAATGGAGAGATGGTAAATTGAGAGGGGGAGATGATGAATAGGGAGGAGGAGCCGTATAGGCATAGCACGCACTGGAGTACATTTAATGCAGCTCAATGGGTTGACCACGCGAAGCAATCATACCTATTAAACACTGAGGTGGGGGCGCCAAGGGAAGGGCTAAATTCCCAAAAAAGGTTGTGACACTTCTGTGATGCAAGGACTAGGCACTAGGATTTCTTTTAAATCAAGATATCTGTCTGACAAACGTTGATCCACAGTGTCTTCATATTTACTTACACGTTATTTGGCGATTAAGTTTCAGCAGAGCAGGAGATATCCTTCCCTCCCCACATAGGGATATTAACACAGTTAACAGCTAATGGTTCATCAGTGAGACGGAGCCACAGCAACGTGTCTCTGTGTAGTGGAAGAGATCGTTTGTTGCCATAAAAAGTTCATTCATTATATTATTTAACATCCCTAATACTGAATGGAGGGATAACATATGAACTTCAATTAAGGGTCTTGAAGGGGCTCTTTAGTTAGACTATAGTGAACAAGGATTTTTTCACTGTTTTTCCATATTCAGTCAATTTTTTTCTCAGTCTTCTTTATGACAATATTTACTGTGACCTAAGTACTCATATCTCTTACCAGAATTTTGGGCTATTAAAACAGTGAATTTATAACTGTACTATTTATAGAGGTATATTTTATATTAATAGTTCATAGCCAAATGAGCTTTATCTTCTGCATAATTCTGTGTGAAACTGAGGCCAGTGTATAATATTCAATACAGAACCCTGATATGGATGGTGTTTCTTTGTTCATAAGATATTAACCTTTTCCTACCTTTTCTCTTGTTTAACCAATTTGTGCTTTTTAATATTTCAATTAATAAACGTTAAGTTTTAATTTAAACATTGGACATTTATGCCAAATACCCCTGAGTGCCCACCAACACAAGCATTTTTTCTTCTTGAATCTAGTTATTTAACTTCTGTGATGCAGTTTGCGTCATCAAGCCCCACCCTCATCTGTAGTAAAATAAAAGTTGCATTGATAGGGGGCAAGGCTTCTGTCATTAGTTGCATAAATCACGTTATTAAGTCCTGCCCCCTTGCAGGCACTTATGGCTTTTCAACGGGATCTTCTGGAGGGAAGCTATTATTAGTCAGCAACCCTGTAGTAACCACCTTGGTAAAGAGGAAAAAGTATTTCAAATATCAGTTATTTAATTAAAACCAGATGAGTGATAGCTGAATGATCAGAAATGGAGTATTGTGTGCCTTATAGAAGGGGTCTTGTTGGAGGATCTGTTGTGAATACCTAAAAGTCTGTTTTGCATGAACCTGCTTTAAATCCCAAGGACTATGCCACATTATCAGCCAAGCTTCCAAGTCTGAGTTTGTATATTTATTAAATATGGGGTGTGTTTTATAATTACGGTAAAATGTGAAGCTGGGTACACACTGGAGTTTTTTCTGACAATCATGCAATTCACATAATAACTACCAGCTCTGGCATTAGTGTGTACTGTCCTAGGATAAGATAATGATACCTTTTTTTGCTATAAAAATCCAGTTTTGTTAGTAAAAGTGTTGTTTTTTTTTCTCTCCTTTTCTCCTACTTATAAAGTGTTAATACAAATGAAACACTTCACACAAGGTTTGGACACAAGAAAACCATTTATTAAGGATTGTATACTGTGAAAGACGTGGAGTTTTTATCTGGCATATATCTTGTACAAAAAAAACCTTTATCTACACACACACGGCTTGAGACACCAACAGGCTTATCAGGAAACTGCAGCCCTGATTAATATCGGAATTGATAAATCACCAACAAATAATTAACTTGCGCTATAGGAGTGTAAATAACAGATTGCGCTTATCCCCTCTTCTTTGGATACAAAGTTTTGTCGTGGTCATATTTAAACATGGTGGCCTATCCCAGACTTGAACATGTGCCTGATGGCATAGAGTATCACTTTTGAATCTTGGGTGCACTAACATAGTCTGCACAGTTTACGGCTAAACATTTGCACCAGCCACAGGGCATGTTAAAGTCCTGGAGACTGCTTGCCGTTTTTGAGACCCCTATTTATGAAGACTGAGCTTGCTAAAAACATCCTGCCCCGCCGCAGACAGGTAGGCGCCTATTCCTATTTCCCCAACCCTTATACTAATTCTTACCCTACCCTTCCATTAACCTAACCCTCCCTTCCCCATAGCCTAACCCTAAGACTGCCTTCCACACAACCTAACCCTAAGTCTCCCTTCCCCGCAGCCTAACCCTTAGTTACCCTTCTCCACAGCCTAACCCTAAGGGCCAGATTTACTAAGCTGCGGGTTTGAAAAAGTGGAGATGTTGCCCATAGCATCAAGTCAGATTCTAGCTCTCACTTTCCTATTACATACTAAAGAATGTCAGCTAGAATCTGATTGGTTGCTATAGGCAACATCTCCACTTTTCCAAACCCACAGCTTAGTAAATCTGGCCCTAAGACTCCCTTCCCCACAGCCTAATCCTAAAACTGTCTTCCCAACAGCCTAACCCTAGGTCTCTCCTTCTCTTATCCCTTCCCTCCCCACAGCCTAATTCTAAGAGCACCCTACTAAAATACATCCCCTCCCCTGCACTAACCTGTCCGGTTGGGAAGCCTTGTGTCCTGCGGCGGGATATTGAAATAGTGCCGTATTCTAAAATTCTGCCCACAATTAGTTGTCAGCTATGGGTAAATCTTAAATGGGTGTTCGTAGCGGTGAACGGAACCCCTGTAGAATGTATCTCCATTGTGCTGAGTCTGTGCACACTTACGTGAGGTTGCAGAGCTGCTGTTGTGTTTGCGCCTGGATCTCTCTTAAACCTATCATTTGTGTGACATTTTTTCAAATGCATGATCAGGCCAGGAGAGGCTAGTCTCATGCCCTGTCAAGTGTTTTACAGCAGTGTTCCCCAACCTCAGTCCTCAGGGACCACTAACAGTGCATGTTTTCCAGGTGTCACTGCTGGAGCACAGGTGCGTTCGTTTTACAGCAGTGTTCCCCAACCTCAGTCCTCAGGGACCACTAACAGTGCATGTTCTCCAGGTGTCACTGCTGGAGCACAGGTGTGTTCATTACTAACTGTCACATTTTAAGAGCTCCACAGGTGTTGCTCATTATATCACTTGTTATTCTATAAGGAAACCTAGAAAATATGGACCGTTAGTGGTCCCTGAGGACTGAGGTTGGGGAACACTATTTTACAGAGTTATTTACCTATCTTTTAATATTTGTAGGGTCTGGGAACAATTCTGTTTTGTGTAGCGCACTTACAAATCACATGATTTTCCTTAAATGAATCCGCTTTCACTGTAAATGATATAATTCTTTTGTATTTTAGTTCAGTTGGCTTTTTACATGTCATTGGGAAAGTAAAGCTAGGTACACACTAGCATGATTTCTCCCGGTAAAATGGTCTTGTGGGCAGGGAAATCGTAGTAAGTATACAGTGCTCAATCCTTGGGCAGATATTCTGACGCCATTGTGCCATCCCTGTTGGATCAGCTCTGCTAAGTGATCAATACTATTATTGCAATTCCATTTTAACCCAACACTGTTGTCTCCATCTCTGAAACCCGGAACCGATCCCAAACAATCCTTGAACGTGACACAGTATCTACACTGTTATATGGCCAATCAGCCGATACTCAGCGTGATAATTGTATAGTGTGTACCTGGTTTAACAAAAATCTCTCAAATCTAGCAATTCAGAAATTAAAACAATCACGATTTTGTAGAAATTGAATATAAACATTTTTGTAGGCTGATAACATTTTTTGCCAAATTCACATAAAATGATCTTTAAAATTCAAATTTTTTAAAATGATGTTATGAACAGTTTTATATATAATGCAGACCCTCCAACATGACCCATTCCATTAGGTACAACTTAATCCACTCCTGAGCTTCCAACTGTCACTCACCTGGTTTAAATGACTGAACTGATATTTAAAAAAAAAACTCTTTGTCTCTTCAACAATGGAGGTTACCATAGTAATTGACAGTTGTAATCTGAGGAGCAGATTATTTTGTACATAATGGAATGTATCATGTTGGAGGGTATGTATAATGCAATGTACCAAAGGCATAGTACAAGAATGTTGCATTATCAATCAATTGAAAACAGTCAAATCTAAACTCACTTACCATCTGAGGTCATTACTTATATCAATGAGCAATCAGATTCCAGCGGCTACATTTACTAAACTGCAGGAAAGGAAAAGTGGAGATGTTGCCCACTGCAACCCATCAGACTCTAGATGACATTTTCTAGTATGTAATAGGAAAGTGAGAGTTAGTATCTAATTAGTTTTGCTATGGCCAATTCTCCACTTTTCCCTTTCTGCAGTTTAGTAAATCTAGCCTCAGCAGTCATTTATCTAGTATATGCTACAAGATACATACTACATACTTCACGTTTATGCACTGTTGCAAAAGGCTTCCAATGAGTGGAAAACGCATCTTTTTATTAAGCCCAGGTCCAGTTCAAGGGCCAGATTTACTAACCTGCGGGTTTTAAAAAAAATGGAGATGTTGCCCATAGCAACCAATCAGATTCTAGCTCTCACTTTCCTTTTAGATACTAGAGAATGTCAGCTGGAATCTGATTGATTGCTATGGGCAACATCTCCACTTTTCTATACCTGCAGCTTAGTAAATCTGGCCCTTAGAATAGGATTGGTTGGCTGACACATCCACTTTTTCCCTTTAAAAATATTTTGTAAATCTAGGATACTTATGGCAAATATGCAGAGAAAAGTTTTTTTTCCCCTCTTAATGATGTGATTACATGGGATAGGTATGTGAATGTCTTTTTTTTGTAATACCCCGTTCAGATTACCATGAAAAAGCCGGGGTTTTCATGAAATTGCCGGCTTTCCTGAAAACCCCGGCTTTTTCTGGCAATGTGAACGGTGAAGCCGGGTCTCTTTAGCCGGGTCTCAGACCCAGCTAAAAAGAAGGGTTTTTGCCGGCTTTTTTAAAAGCCAGCTTCACCCGTTCACACTGCGGTGAAAAGCCGGCTATTTAAATAGCAGCCGGCTTGTAAAAAAAAAAAAGCAAGAAAAAAAAAAAGCCGGGGTTTTCAGCGCAGTCTGAACACACCAGGCTAAAATTTTCAAAATTTTGCCCACTGCCTAAAAAGCTGGCTTTTTAGGCAGTGGCAATCTGAACACGGTATAAATCTACATTTAATAGAAGCATCTATTAATTGGCATTTACCCCATATTTTAGTAAGCATTTATTTTCTTCAATTACTGCATAAAAATAGCTGCATTTACTAAACATTAAGGAAGTCATTCACATCTGGCTCCTCCAGGAAATAAAATAACATTCACAGGTCAAAGTTGTAAATAAAATGTTTTACTAAGGAAACATTTAACAGACTTAGGAGAAGAGAGAACAAACAGGAAGGATCTGGGATACAGTCCGTATCAAAGAGAAAACACAGCATGTTTGTACTGGATGCTCCAAACCAAGTAGGGATTTGGCAGCAAGTGAACTAGCAAAGTTGTTGGCATGGGGGTAGGTATTTCCAGAGGAATGATCAGCAAAATAAACTACAGAAAGTCAGATAAAGAAATATATATATTTATAAAGATTATGACATTTATATTTATTATTGTTTTAGAGAAATTTTTCAGGAGGGAGGAGGGGGTCAGGAACATCTTAGTTCCATGTGGTTCTTCTATTTTTGACTTAAGTATAATTTCTGTGGACCTGATCCAGAGTTCCTACAGGTTATTTCCGTTCTACTTGTATGGCAATAGCCAATGAGCATGTACTGGGCGTGTGCAGTACAAAGGAATTCTGCAATCCTGTATTCGCCGCACACAGACATGGGTGCGGAATACTTAAGGCAGGTTCCTGGGCACGGAATTCCCTTCTGCATGTAGGAGTGCAAGGAGCGTGCCCTGTTCACCTCCATACACTAGCCTCTGTTGCGGAGGCTGGCGCACGGAATGTGCTTGGAAGTCTGGATCCAGTCCTTAGTCAAGGAAAAGATTAGGTCATGTCATATGGCAACAATTACACATTTTACAATGATATAACCGACACCATAATGTCTGCTGGATCTTTGCAAAAGCGTTTTAACTGCAAAAAATGTTATGTTCATAACACTGGCATTTAAAACAATGACAATAGTAAAATATATTGCTTACCTTGTCCCCACGCCAGCTCCTGGCTCAGTCCCTGCTCTGCTCTGTGTCCCAATACTCCTAGCTCTGTCCTCCATTGTGTCCATGCTTCTCCCAGCTCCTCTGCTCCATTCCCTGCTCTCTTCTCCACATTGTTTATTACATTTATCATGGAAAGGAACCCGTTTCAGGAAGGTCTGAAAGTACAAGTGCTTCTGCTTCATAAAGCATCTATCAGGAAACCTCGGGCCTGATCCAGAGCTACGCTGGGCCGGTGTCCGTAAGTACGGCCAGCGTAGCTCCAGGGCACTCCCCCCGACACTCCCCCTGTGGCCGACGTAATTACCCACTGTCACACTGGCTGAAGGCTACCTTAACTTCAGCCGGCGTAACAGTGGGTAATTACGCTGGTCACAGGGTCATAACCCCCTAACCCAGCCATCCCTTCCTAATTTCCCCCCCCCCTACCTACCTTACAGCATAGTTACGGTGCTGCATGCCCCTTCATCCGTAACTACACTGCATGATCCAGGGCTCCCAGAAAAATTGAATTACGCCAAGCAAGATGTGGCAGAAATGTCGTTCTTACGCATACGGCCGCCGTGCCCACGGTAGGTCTAGATCAGCCCCCACGTTACCAGACCTAGGAAGTGACACATACAATAGATATAAAGGGACATACCAACCATCAACCCAAGAGTTTGACTTAACATTCCGAGAC
The DNA here is from genome assembly GCA_011038615.1 of Limnodynastes dumerilii. Classification (NCBI taxonomy): domain Eukaryota; kingdom Metazoa; phylum Chordata; class Amphibia; order Anura; family Limnodynastidae; genus Limnodynastes; species Limnodynastes dumerilii. Next base: position 202,725 of record WWET01000022.1, read on the forward strand.
ATTCGCTCAGATCCAGACCTCCGCATGCTTTACGTGCGTGCGGGGTGCGTAAGTATGCGCGCATAGCGGGGAGTGCACCCCCCCCCCTGTACTTATGTGTCCAGATTCCTACCTTCAGTTTTTACGACTAGGTCTGCAGCCATACGGCCGCGACCTAGTCATAATGAGGCTTCCCCCGCCCCCTCATTTACATGGCTAGCCCCGCCTGTATGGCAGGGATGCAACCATCGTAACTGAAGGGTCTGCCCCTGTGCGTACTTATTGTTATATGTAATGTAGTTACACACGACAGTAAGTATGCACACGGAACATCTGGCGCGCGCATGCACAGATGTTCCCAGTCGGGGGGACTTACACAAATGACTTACCTAAGTCCCCTCTCATACTTAACTTAGGATCTGGGGACCGGATTCACAGATACGATTTTGCTACTTTTTCCGAGCGTATTTTTCGGATCTGAGAAACTGCGCATGCGTAGTAGCTTTATTTACACAAGTTACATAGGCGCTGAAGTCCATTAGACACGGATTTCAAAATCGAACTTTTGAGGGCGCGGTTAGTAATGTACGCACGTACCTAAGCAACGTAGGCACGTAAATTCGCCAGTAGAGTTAAGGTTGCCCTATGGATGTATAAGTCATCAAAAATCCATCCGTGCGAGGGGAGCGTCATGGGTGTTGCCGTGCTACATACGTGCATATATTTTCGTACTTATTACACACGTGTCTGTGAATCCGGTCCTGGGTCATTATCTTTTACGTTTATGGCTCAAGTCACTTCAGAGCTTTAATGCAGGCAGTCAGTTCTCTGGACAGTCCCAATGTTCATCAGCTATATATATATATCCCTTTTGACTGGATGCCTGTCCGCAATAATATCTATAAAATGGAGATCAACATCATGTAAGTGCATTGTACGATACACATATGGGACTGGATCCAGAGTTAGGTATGTTAGGCCACTTACCGTGCAAGGTGTGTAAGTGACCTGATTTGACGGGGGGACTTAGTTCTGTACGATGCCATTTTCAAAGAAATGGCTTGTGCTTCTCCTCCACCTGCTAAAGTGGGATGGCTATCCCACGCTCGTGTGGATCAGCGGTTGTACACAACGATGATATGCCTGATTTGGTTAAGGCAGGCTTATGGCAGCACAAGGTGCCATAAAGCCCACACGAGAGAGGGAGTGACAGGGGGCGTGCACTAGGGGGCGTGCACTCCTCTCTCTCTCTCTGCCAGACGGACAGACTCCCACACGTCCGGGGGTCTAGATCCAGTCCATGTTTCTGACAGGTGACGAGATACTGCCCACAGTACTAATCAGCATGAAGCAGATGAGAAGGACAGTGCTAACATGAATTGTGTTAAAAAAAAAGTATATTTCTTGCAGCAAATCAGCATTTAGGCCTTATTTTAGTTGAATATAAATGGAAGATAAATGTATCTTTCCACACTACCCAGTTAAAGGCACATACAACATAGCAATGTGTCACCTTGCACAAAATAGGTGGATGACAAAACCAGGGTTGCCGACTCTCCCGGAATGTCCGGAAGACTCCCGAAATTCGGGCAGTACTCCCAGTATCCCGGAATTCGGGCAGTACTCCCGGTATCCCAGGAAAGCCAGCAAATCTCCCGCAAGTGACTTGAGGCCTGTGGTTTCACTGAAACCACGGCCTCAAGTCCTGGCCCCCTGCCTAGCAACACTCGTATACTAGTGTTGCTAGGCACAGGAAGGGACTTTATGACGCAATCTGCGGCATCAAGCCCCATCCCGACCCCTATTACAAGTAAAAACGGGTCAGCATGAGCCAAGGGACGGAGCCTAATGACGCGATTTGCATAAACCCCTGCCACCTGCATGCATCGCTAGCTTCTCTCCGGGATCTCCCGGAGAGAAGCTGCCAAGAGTCGGCAACCATGGACAAAACTGGTTAAGACATGTAACTGAAATCAATTATTCTTTCTGTAGCATGTAGAGCAGTTCTTAACCCTGTCCTCAGGGAACCCTAACAGTGCGGGTTTTCTAGGTCTCCTTGCTGGAGCACAGATGGGCTCATTACTGACTGATATATGTGAAAAGATTCATAGGTGTTACTCATTATATCAACTGTGAGTATAAGGAGACCTGTTAGGGTTCCCTGATGTAGAGGAACATTTAATTTTCCTCTTAGTCAACATTGCATTAGACGTGTCCTAGAAGGAACATTTACAGTAACTGAACTGGCACAACAACTGTTATAAAATGACAGGATGCAGGGCTTCCCACTCTCTGGCACAATAACTGTTATAAAATGACAGGATGCAGGGCTTCCCACTCTCTCCAGCTCCCTCACCCCTGTTCTTTCTATACCCCTCTACCCCTTTTCTCTTTAGACCCTGCCCCCCCTGTTCTTTCTATGCCTCCTCACCTCCCTGTTCTCTTCAGGCTCCTCACCCTACTGTTCTCTCTATCACCACCCACCTTCTACCGAGTGAGGGTCCCGGTTGCAAACAGCCCTATTTTGGTGTTCAGAACTGGCGGGATATCGTTTGCTTATGCCTCAAGGAATAGCAATCGATCCCCAAAGCACTGAACAGGGTGCTCTGAAAGGTAAGCAACCCCCCTCCCTAACCCTAACTCTAAGTCTCCCCCCCCCGCGCAGTCTAACCCTAAATACCCTAAGTCTCCCCCCTGCAGCCTAACCCTAAATCTCCCCACCTGCAGCCTGACCCTAAATCTCCCCACCCGCAGCCTAACCCTAATTTCCCAGAGAGGGTTACTCACCTCTCCAGTGGTCCGATGGCGGCACTTCCAAAAATGAATGGGTGAGTATGCAAATCGCATACTGACCCATTCATAAAAAAAAATTCTCAAACTGCTGTCATTCTAAATAGGGATAGCCGAAAAGCAACTTTCATAATGAAGTAGATTGCAGCGGGGACTCCCAACGCCTTCTACCTAGCTCTCTTATTTTCCTAGTCATGTCAGTTTATGAGTTATTCAGCTGTTTTCCCTGTCACCTTTTCAGTAATTACTTGTTGATCTTCTCTTTGGTTATTTAGCATTTGTTATTCTTGAAATGGCAGCTCTCCCATTGGTAATGACAGCTCTCAGCTCTCCTCATTGACAGTGTTGCTGGAATAATGACGTCACTTTGTCAGTGAGCGGAGACAAGCGACGAGAATGCTGACGTGCATCCATGCGCCTCTGCCATAAGCTGTATTTTTTCCGTCATATATAAAGCTAGTTGTGTAGAAGTTCCATGGATGTTGGTGTGCAAATTGCTATGCACAAATGTCCATTGATTATCATTTATTATTATTATTATTATCATATATTTATAAGGCACCACAAGGCGTCCACAGCACCGTAAAAAATACAACGCCAAAATACAGTACAGACATACAGGGCAGGGATGGACAGCATAGCACAGAACCCTACCTTAATTGCCCGTATGCGGAAGGGTCATACACGGAATGCAGGATCGCACACAGCCATGTCCTTACTATACAATCTGCAAACATTCCCTCACCTACGGTGTATACGTAACACATAGACATGGTGGCTTCTCATGCCCTGTCGCCAGAGATCACCTTATGCATCGGAATGCAGCATCGATCGTACCGTGTTCCTATGCGTGTTTACTTAGCGCAGGTGTGGTGTGAGCTCACAGCTGACTTACACATGTGAGATGTGTAAGTCACCTGTCAATATTATTTCTGGATCTGGTCCCGTTATTAAAAAAAAAACTAAAAACTTTGTGTATTCACCTTTGTGATGAAACGAGGGGGACATACAAGGCGACAGCCACCTGCACCTCATTTCACACAAGGACATTGTACTTTTCATCCCTGGTCCACCCTGCAGACTTACGTGTATTTTATAAGTTAGTGTGTGTTGTTATTGTTTGCTGTGTTTGTTCATATTATCCGGTGTCCATTCACAAAGTGCAGGTGAGGGTCTGCATCCCCCCTATACCCCTTCCCGACAGGAAGCTCTGATCAGCTGGTGGATGAATTTGGTCCAAAAAGCTTGGAAGGGGTTAAGTCTGGGAATGGCTGCTCCTAATCTCACATTTACATGAGGGCAAGGGTTATCTACATCAAAGACTTTTCCCTAGCCCTGAGCTAGAGTAGTGGAGCCTAAACAGCAGGGGAGACACCATGCAGTGACCCTGGACTCACTGGTCACCTGTGCAAGGAGCAGCCAATCACAGGTAACCCCACCTCAGGGACGTCCTGGGGAGGGCAATTTGGACTGTAGGAAAGGGGGTTTTTGGATGTCCAGGGGAGGGCCATCTGGACTGTGGGAAAGGGGGTTTTAATAAAAGGACCCTGGATGGGAGAGGCTGGGAGTATACTGAGCCAGGCTGTTGTTGAGGTAAGACCTCTACTAGCATTCCAGCATTGAAAGACCGGAGGACTTCCACAAATTTCCCTTCCTGGGGAGAGGCTCGTTGGTGCTGTGGTATTTGGGGGGCCTGCCTAAAGCAGGGAGCCTGAGACACAGCACCCCACCACGCTGTTGGAGAGCATTGGCCAAGCGGCCGGGACCCTCAAGACTTTTACCCAGACAGGAGTCTGCAACATCACCTGGGACTGTTCGGACTGTATTTGCTGGCTACAGACTCCCAGGGACCTCAGTGGGTACAGTGACTGGCTTGTGTACTATGTGATGGACTTATTTTCTACTCTTATTGCTTAGTTATGCGTCTTATTGTTTTTGATGCAATAAAAGGCAGTTATTGTACCATCCTCTCCTCTTTACCTGTGTGACTGGGGAGTCCAGTGTGCTCTGTGCCTAACCCCTTGTATCCTGACACAGACGTTCTCACATTGTTTCCAAAACACAGAAAATACAACTAAAAGAAACAAAAACTTTACATCAAAGACTCTACAGAGGAAGCACAGGCTACTGAGGAAACACAGGCTACAGAGGAAAGGAACTTGATGCCTTCTATAATTGCAAGTCATATAAAGTGTTTGGGTTGCATAGGATTGCATTCGGTACGGACGCTAAACATTCCTAGCAGATGCATGCATGGCAAAGGGGATACACGTGTGCAAAATATCACAATGTATACTCCTTGGTCTCAGAGAGAGTTGCGTATAATGACATTTCCAAATCCTAGGAAAGATTTGACAAAGTGCCAGAAATATATTAGGGATGTGGGAAATGCACATGGACCCACTAATAAGGATTGGAGAGTATTAGTTAGGGCTTGTCTCTCTGCTGGTACAGATATTACAGCTTTTGTTAAAGACTGTAAGCGAGAAGAGGACAAATTCGTAAGCGATGGTGACAAGCAGACTAATATAGAAAACATTTGTAAGCAATTCAGTTTCAGTTTCCCTGTACATATAGAATGGCAAAAATATTTTTACTATTAAACAAAAAAAAGGTTGAGAGAGTATGTGATTATTTTCAATGGGCTCTAACAGTTATGGCTAGATAAACAGGAATTTCAGATATTAAGGACAATCCACATCACAGGGAACTGATAGTCTCTGTACTGATGACTTGGTTTTTGGAGTAGTCCAGATATCAGAATCAGACTGGCAGGATCTAGATGTGAATAAACTAATGTCAACTGCAGCATCCCATAAAAGGAACTTAGTGAAAGAGAAGGAAAGACAAACAGAGAAACTGTTAACTCTCAGCATACAAGCTCTGCAACCACAAAATCTGTTTATAATGAATTATAACAATCCTCAAAGAAAACAGCAGGGGTCACATAGATCCAATGAGGTATTTAGGAGAGAATGTGATAGTGATGAATCTGGAGACATGACAGTGAAAAATGCTATAAAGAGCATTATACTACAGGTGACGTCAGTCCTCTACTATTTCTGACGTCACCTGCAGTATAAAAACAGCGCCCCCTAGTGACCGGATCGTCCTAAAAAGATGCCGTGATGTAGGAAAGAAGATCTGCTGCGTGTCAACAGGAGAAGATTAACCAAGCTGCAAGAAAAGAATAGAAGACATCTGTAAAAGAACATTTGAAGGATTCCCAAGATGCGGACATCAAATGGTGAGTGTAAAAATATTTTTTATTATTTTATACACACGATACATTGCACACACTTCACTTACATTAGGAGAAATTACCACCTAAGGTAAGTGCACTCATGCAGGGTACAATGTTAGTTAGGAAAATATATTTTTTACATGCATACTTTATTTTTGCAATGTAGGCGTTAATGTATGTCTTGCGTTTTTTTTGGTTTTTTTTTTACACAGTACACGCAGCGCTGCATGGTTACAAGTGTAACCATGTTGGGCTGATAGAATTACAAGGATCAGCTTTGCTGATCCTTGTAGTTCCATCAGTACAGCATGGCTACAGCTTGCAGCCATGCAGCACTTAGGTTTTTACACACACAAAAACACATGTCTGTTACACGGACATGTGTTTTTGGTGGTCGCGATCGGCTCAAAAAATGAAATCGCACCTCTCTGACTGCGATTTTATTTTTTGTTATTTAAAGGCGATTTCACCGCGATTCATTGAAATCGTCCTTAATGAATAGCAATTGACATGTTTAACATTTAAAAAAATCGGGATCGCGATGTAAACACTGGCGATTCCAAATCACACTCAAATCGTGCAATTTGGAGCTTAATGAATCCAGTTTAGCGATTTTTAAGCTCCAAACCACGCGATTTGAGGCGATTTAGGAGAAATCATCTTTAATGAATGAGGCCCAAAGAATTATAGTTATTCCACCTATTTCTTCTGGGCTGATGGAAGGGCAAGGGATTAGACATGCTTTATCCCTCTAAGGACCCTTCCAAACATCAACCTATACTACTATGCCTCACAGTTACATTGCACTGGGCTCTAGGGCACAATCTCTGCTATATACAGTCATCTTTGCTCCTCTGCATATGCCACCCACTTGGATCCACTTAGTACCAGATGTGGTAATTTAATGAGGAAGATTGATCTGATGCACTTGGGGTCCACAGGTTGACCACTTCTCCAGCATATTCACCTGTATATCCCACGCAGGGTTGACCTGACTCTCCTTCCATTACATAAGATGGGAGGGCACCTGGACATGGGCTGCCTACATGACACTCCATGAAAAACCATTATGTCCACCGTAGAGATTTCTGTTCCACTGTGCCCGCATTTTTGCCTTTCTGGCCTCAACCAGGAGGAGACACTCGGTGTCCACATTTTTAAATACAGTAGAAAAAGGCTAGTGGTTCCCCTTCTCCACCGCGTGCAAGGGAATGGATATCCTTAATTAATATCACAGTGGATCTTGAAAAATATATAATAATAATTTTTTTTTTTAATATTGTCATATTGGACCAGATTCACAGATCTGGTGTGAATTAGGTGTGGACAGGTCACCTAACTCACCCGTCCTGCCCCCATCCCGCCCCCCTTTTTAGGTACCTTATGACACTTATGAGTGCCTTAGGGTTACCTTAACTATCTGTGCAACGTCCGCAAGGGCATTGCCGCTCCCCACCTCCCCGCCGCCCTTCCCGGCTAATTTAAATGCCTCCCCCCTCCTACTTTTACACAAACCCTCCCCTAGGCAGCATTACGCCGCCTCTTTTTACCTAAAATACTCTTTAAAGACCACACAGAGGTAATCTACATACCGAGCTGGTAGATTGCGTAATGGACCTACTAGTAGATACGAACCTAAGAAGCGACTGCTTTTTAGGTGTGAATCCGGTCCATTGGGTGGACTCTTCTTACTATATTGAGGGTAAAATAACTATTAATCCTCATATCATAGACACAAGTTAATGATGCTCATCCCCACTTATGTCTGACTCTCTTCCCCACCCCCCATCTTGTGTCATATTATTATAAGGGGGTGACAGCCGGTACTATTGTCCCAGGCCCGGAACTGATGGGGGCCCTCTGAGTAGCAGGCCAATGCACACCGGTCTTTTGTTAAAGCAGGTCAATGGCGCCAGCCCCATGTGATGTCACAAATGATGTCACATAGGGGGCAGAGCCCCACTGATGTATCCCAGGCCCTGCATTTTCTGATGGCGGCCCTGATTATTATTATATTACAGAGCATATATTATATAATTTCCTGTAATATGCAATGCGCTGGTGTTATTCTCATTTCTTCTGTGGAAATATATTATGTATGACTTTGTATCTGTACACCCTCCCTGCTGTTGCTTAGCCTTGTAACCTTGCAGCCCTATGTTACTATTACACTTGTATTTAACACTCTGTGACAATACCATAGCATTTGTCCTGTTTAAATAATTGTGAACCACTGTTTGTGTTTGGTGTTCAGTGTTTTTGTTTTATAAATGTACATTCAACATTCCAATAAAAGAATATACAGAATAAAAAAAAATCAGTTATTACAAGCAACATATTTCAATGTGTTCCCTAGGTTCTGCTGTCACTCTGTCTAAATAAGGTTATGTGTGCCATCTACAGGACATAACAGTAATTGTTTTAAATAAAGTACTTGTTATTTGATTAATAAATTACTAAACCAAATATCTATAGAAAGAGTAAAATTGAATCCATGGCCGGGGCGTGGCTTGGGCTTTCATGGAATAGGACGAACAATCCCTCGGCTCCTGCATACCCTGCCTAATATCCTGTATTAGAGGAGTCCCTGCAGCGGTATCTGTCGCCATACCTGTCCTGCAGTGGAAATTGGTGGGCAGCGTGGCTCCTGGTCCCGGTGGGTGACTCCCGCGGGGTATCTCTGGCGTCGCCCGGAGAGGTGCCCTGGACTACGGCAGTGTCTGGTGCTGGCGAGGCTGACAGCTCCTTTGCTAGTGCCTCCTGCTGCCCTGGCTGTACAGTGTGAAGTGGCAGTGGCGTGGTTTGCCCAATCCCAAGGCGACCTGGACATCTGGAACCTTCTGGCGCAAAAGCTGGGCACTTCAGGCCGCCATCTTGGAGGTTCCTCAGTGTGGAATTCCTGTCAGGATAGAGGCAGCGGTGCTGGCGTTGTGATTCCCCTCTGGAGGTACTTATTCTTGAAGCTGCTGAGCTGGCTGTGAGGAGGCAGGTTTGGCTCACTGGAATTATCATCTCCTGTTTCTGCTGCCATCTTCTCCCTCCCCACTCAATGAAGGAGCTGAGGTGGTGCTGCTGCTGTGCATTGGTTGGAGTCCCTCCTGTGTGCAATCCACTTCTGCACCGCTCCGACCTGCTCAGTCCTCCTAGTGGTCAACAGGATGTGGTTAACTCTCCCGAGGACCCTAAGCATCAAATTCTCAACATCATAAAAGCATCTGAGAAATCCCTGATGGGAAAGATAGGAGAGGTGCAGATCAACAGTTTCCCAACGCAGTCGCATTTCTTGGCCTACCAAAGAGGGTGAAGGGCAGGGCTCCTGAGTCCTTCTTGGAATCCTGGCTCCTTCAAGAGTTTGGGAAAGATGCCTTCTCACTTTACTATGACGCGTGCCCACTGTATTCCTGCTCAACCCCGTCCTCCGGGGGCACCTTCCCGAACCTATATTGCTAAACTTCTGAACTACCGCACCAAGGGTCCCCTTTGCTTTGAAACCACACGGTTTCAGTATTTCCGGATTTTTGCAAAGTCATAGGCGCAGTTCACCCAGGTCAAGAGACACCTCCAGGAGTTACAAATCCCTTATGCAATGATGTACCCTGTTAGATTCAGAGTTAACTGCACAGTTCTTTAACTTACCGGGTGATGCTATAGAATGGCTGGAAATGCCCCCGCACCGTATTGAACGTCCGGGCGGCTAAGTATTGTCTACACCCCTGTTCTCCAGCCCTAGCGACTTCCGCCATTTACCATGGTTCCTATCAGGTGACTTGGTGAGGTAGTTGTACTGAACTGCTGGACATTTTCCTTCTACAATTAGTGTGCTGCTCTGGCAGTGGATTAAGCTGCGGGTACTACCTCAGTTAATTAATGCAGGGGCCGTTTCTGCTAGCAATATTTTTTGATGGATAAGCATCTCACAGCTAGTTAGCTGTGTAAGTTTTAGGTCTGGATCTGGCCCAATATTTGCAAGAGTTGAAAGAGGGACTTATAAGCCCAAGGGTATATCTGACAATTTCCCATTGTTTTTGTCCCTTAATATAGATACAGACAGGGGCATCTACATTTACACTTAAGCAGCAGCTGCTTCTTAAGTACGGTCTTTTCGGTAATGACCTATTACTGTTAGATGCCTTGCCGGCGCCATCTTCCATCCCCGGCAACCTCTTCCTTGGCGTGCCGTCACTCCCATGTGACGGCATGCAAATTAGCCACGAGGAGAGCGCTGACTGCCTGAAGGACGGATGCACGCTCTCCTGTTTAAAGCCGTTGCCAGGCAACGACCAATCGTAGTCATGAAAGCTGCTGGCCAATTAGGGAACAGCAGCCTCCTTATAAGCCCAGACAGCCTTTCATTCCACGCCGGTTATAGTTCTGTTTACAGCCTGTGCCTGCTTCTTTACTCTCTCTCCTGCCTTGTGCTTTTCTCTCGATTATTGAGTGTCCCACTGTCCTTCCTGCCCAGTAACTTGCTGTCTTGCCCTCAGTGTGCCATATTCCCTTTCTCCCACCTTATTGTTCAGCTCTTCCTTGTATTTACCTTGCCTCTCCTGTGTTTGTTAACCCCTCTGGGTGTTCCCGCTTTTTGACTGTGTGTGTGAGTGCCCTAGTGAGTCCAGTTTGTCCTGTTAGTCTTGTCGCTTTCCACCTGTCTTCAGTCCTTGTTAAGTGTTCTCTGTTGTTCGTTACAGGCCAGTTTCTGCTGGCCTGTCTCTTCCCTTTTCTCCCATCTGTACCGCTGTTTCTTCTCCCGGGTGTTGCCACAGGGGCCTCGACCTGCGGGTAAACCGGCAGAACCAGACTATCCTCACCTTCAGAGGCTCTAGCGAAGAACAGGGTCCTGCTAGACTCCGAGCCTTGGTTCGGCCTCACCCGTGGAACCTAACAGTACGGAAGCAATCAACATCCTGATTGCTCAAGTCTCCCGTCTGAACCAGGTGGTCGAGACCATGTCCTCCCAGATGAAATCACAGGAACAAGTGATCTCCAGCCTCAGGACAGCACAACCTCCAGCGCCTCCCAACCCAATGGTTGCACCCACGGACGTTAAAGCACCCTTACCGAATCACTTTTCTGGAGACCGGGGTTAGTTTCAACAATTCAAAAATACATGCTTGCTCTACTTTCAACTTTGTCCCAACTCTTCCGAAACGGAACAACAGAGAGTTGGCCTCATCATCTCCCTGCTTCAGGGGGACCCACAGGCATGGGCCTTCGGTCTCTCTTCGGATCATCCCAACCGCCAATCGGTGGATGAATTTTTTAAAGCCCTGGGACTTTTATATGATGACCCTGACCGTGTTTCTAGTGCTGAATTCCCCCGGGGCGGTAGATTGTCAGTGGAACGATCTCGCTTTACGAAGCCAATTCAGAATCGGTCTGGCAGACCACATCAAGGATGCCCTTATCCAGTACCCTCCTACTGAGACCTTGGAAGACATCATACTTCTGGCCATCAAAATTGACCGACGCTTCATGGAATGGTGGATGGAGAAAGACGCCCCTCCGTATTTTTCTTCTGTCCCCACATCCCAAGGGGCATCGTCTGAAGAAGAGCCAATGCAGATAGGGTCTTTTCGTCTGTCCCGACAAGAGAAGACCCGTCGTCGAACCTTAGGTCTCTGCCTGTACTGTGGAGGTAAGGCCATTGGACTGACTGTTGCCCTAAGAAACTGCCACCAGCGGGAAATGCCTAAACCAGATGGATATATGGGGCGTGGCTTGGAGCTCGATGGAGTAAGTCGCATCTGACTTAGCTCCTCTTCCACATCCGAATACTTACCCGCATATACCCGGCGATTCTGCAGGACTTACCTCTCCTGGTGCCCTAGGTCTCGCTGTCTGCTCCCTGGAGGCTGCCTGGTGCGTTCCCCGCTGACCGGAGCTCCGGTGCTCTTGCGGTGCTGTGCTCCTGTGGACGGGTCTGTGGTGTGCTGTGGCGGTGGTGCGGAGGGTCGCGTGTCCCGGTTCCTGTGTGGGGCTCCTCTGCTGCTCGGTGAGGAGGACTGTGTGGCCCGAACATCGTTGGAGGTACAGTGGGGTCTTGGCGCTCACATCCCTGGCGGCAGGGAATTGGCGCGAACGGGCGCCATCTTAGCTGCTGCTCTACAGAGGCCGGCGTTGGAAAGGATCAGGTAGTTCCCCACCTCGGGCTGCAGCAGCTTCCTGGAGTTCTACAGCCCTGCTACCTGTATGTATAACCCCTCAAGCCCTGTCACTGCTGCTCTCTGCCTCTACCCACGGTGTGCTGCCTGTTTGACCCAGTGCCTGGAGGCTCTGCACTGCTCCCTAACACCTCCTGCCCTCTCTCTCAGACTATACACAGCGTCAGACAACAGCATTTCCCTACTGCACATAGCAGCTCTATCTGGTGGCTCTGTGGTAGCACTCCGTTTGTGTCTCTCTTCTTGTTCCAGTCCCATAAATTGTGCTCTAAAGACCTTCAGGAGGATAATAAAGTGGATTGTCCTGTAACGCAGGCCCTCTTGTTCAGCTTTATAATACTTCAAACTTCCTCACTGGGAACTGTGCTAAATATTTACCTTATTTCACTGCTGTGCTACAGCCAAGCTGTTCTGTTTACAGCCTGCGCCTGCTTCTTTACTCTCTCTCCTGCCTTGTGCTTTTCTCTTGATTATTGAGTGTCCCTCTGTCCTTCCTGCCCAGTACCTTGCTGTCTTGCCCTCAGTGTGCCATATTCCCTTTCTCCCACCTTAATGTTCAGCTCTTCCTTGTATTTACCTCGCCTCTCCTGTGTTTGTTAATCCCTCTGGGGGTTCCCTCTTTTTGACTGTGTGTGTGAGTGCCCTAGTGAGTCCAGTTTGTCCTGTTAGTCTTGTCGCTTCCCACCTGTCTTCAGTCCTTGTTAAGTGTTCTCTGTTGTTCGTTACAGGCCAGTCTCTGCTGGCCTGTCTCTTCCCTTTTGTCCCATCTGTACCGCTGTTTCTTCTCCCAGGTGTTGCCACAGGGGCCGTGACCTGCGGGTAAACCGGCAGCGCCAGACTATCCTCACCTTCAAAGGCTCTACCGAAGAACACGGTCCTGCTAGACTCCGCGCCTTGGTTCGGCCTCACCTGTGGAACCTAACAGTGCGGAAGCAATCAACATCCTGATTGCTCAAGTCTCCCGTCTGAACCAGGTGGTCGACACCATGTCCTCCCAGATGAAATCACAGGAACAAGTGATCTCCAGCCTCAGGACGGCACAACCTCCAGTGCCTCCCAACCCAATGGTTGCACCCACGGACATTAAAGCACCCTTACCGGATCACTTTTCTGGAGACCGTGGCAAGTTTCAACAATTCAAAAATGCATGCTTGCTCTACTTTCAACTTCGTCCCAACTCTTCCAGAACGGAACAACAGAGAGTTGGCCCCATCATCTCCCTGCTTCAGGGGGACCCACAGGCATGGGCCTTCGGTCTCTCTTCGGATCATCCCAACCGCCAATCGGTGGATGAATTTTTTAAAGCCCTGGGACTTTTATATGATGACCCTGACCGTGTTTCCATTGCTGAGGCCAAAAATCGGTCCCTCCGCCAGCGACAACGGTCAGCAGAAGTCTATAGTGCTGAATTCCGCCACTGGGTGGTAGATTGTCAGTGGAACGATCCCGCTTTATGAAGCCAATTCAGAATCGGTCTGGCAGACCACATCAAGGATGCCCTTATCCAGTACCCTCCTACTGAGACCTTGGAAGAATCATACTTCTGGCCATTAAAATTGACCGACGCTTCATGGAATGGTGGATGGAGAAAGACGCCCCTCCGTATTTTCCTTTTGTCTCCACATCCCAAGGGGCATCGTCTGAAGAAGAGCCAATGCAGATAGGGTCTTTTCGTCTGTCCCGACAAGAAAAGACCCGTCGTCAGACCTTAGGTCTCTGCCTGTACTGTGGAGGTTCAGGCCATCGGACTGACTGTTGCCCTAAGAAACTGCCACCGACGGGAAATGCCTAAACCAGATGGATATGGAAGAGGTCTCCATCTGGGTATCCATTTATTCTCTTCCAAAAACTCCTTCTTAGTACCCGCTCAACTGGAAGTCGGTAACCGGTCGCAAGTTCTTAAAGCATTTGTAGATAGCGGAGCGGCAGGGAACTTCATAGACTTCAAATTAGCCCAGTCCCTGGGTATCAAAGACAGGCGGTTGGACCATCCTATCTCCGCTTGTGGTATTGACGGGAAACCCTTAGCTGGTGGGGCAATCCAGAAGATGTCAGAGCCAGTCCGGCTGACTATTGGGGAATGCCATTCGGAGTGGATAGAATTTTTCCTCATGAATTGCCCTTCGGCACAGTTGATACTGGGTCATCCTTGGCTCCAACTACACAACCCGGAAATTGATTGGTTACAAGCAGAAATCCTACGTTGGGGTGAAGATTGTAGCTCCTCTTGTCTCAAGAGGCCCATTCGCAGCATCCAGACGCTGGGCCATCATCTTCCTCCTCAGTATGCCTCCTTTCAGGACGTTTTTTCTAAACAGTCTGCTGACGTTCTGCCCCCTCATAGACCATATGACTGCGCAATTGAACTGGTACCAGGGGAAAGACTGCCCAAGGGAAGGCTATTTTCTCTGTCACGTCCAGAATCTCAAGCCATGGATGAATACATCAGAGAAAATGTAACCAAAGGCTTCATTAGGCCCTCCAAATCTTCAGTCGGCGCAGGATTCTTTTTCGTCTCCAAAAAGGATGGTCAGTCCGGTCATTATGAGTATCTTGTAATGCCATTTGGGCTATGCAATGCCCCTGCTGTGTTTCAGGACTTAATCAATGACACCCTCCGGGAGTTCCTAGGAAGGTTTGTCGTGGTGTATCTGGACGACATTCTGGTTTATTCATCTTCTCTAGAGTCCCATCAGGATCACGTCAGCCAAGTCCTAACCAAACACCTTTACGGCAAATTGGAAAAATGCGACTTTGAAGTTACTCAAGTAACTTTCCTGGGGTATGTGATATCGCCCAAAGGGTTCTCCATGGATCCTGCAAAAGTAAAAGCAATCCTGGAATGGGTTCACCTGACTAATCTCAGGGCCATACAGAGATTCCAAGGATTCGCAAACTATTATTATCGTTGCTTTGTCTGCAAATTCTCTTTACTTATCACCCCCATTACAGCCTTAACTCATAAAGGCGTTGACCCAACCAATTGGCCACCCAAAGCAGTAGAGGCATTCAAAAACCTTAAGCAAGCATTTGCTTCAGCTCCAGTCCTACGACATCCGAATCTGGAAATTCCATTCGTGGTTGAGGTGGACGCCTCTGATGTAGGAGCAGGGGCAGTGCTGTCTCAAAGGGATCCTATCGACCAAGAATTTCACCCATGTGCCTTTCTTTCCAAAAAATTTTCAAGCACCGAACGTAATTATGACGTAGGTAACCGTGAGCTGTCAGCCATTAAACTGGCTCTAGAGGAATGGAGACACTAGCTGGAGGGAGCCAAACATGAAGTGACGGTGTTAACTGACCATAAAAATTTGACCTTTATTGAGTCTCCCAAGAGACTAAATCCTAGGCAAGCAAGATGGGCACTTTTTTCACAAGGTTCAGATTCAACATCACCTATCGCCCTGGATCACTCAACAGAGCCGATGCGCTCTCTCACTCTTTTTTGCCAGAACATACGTCTTCTGCACCTCCACTACCCATCATTCCCAATTCCATTATCATTGCCGTAATCTCTCAAGAATTGCATTCTAAAATTCTACTTACTCAAGGGGAGGCCCCCCCACAAACACCTCCTGATCGCCTTTTTGTTCCACAGAAACTTCGAAAATCAGTACTCAGTACTTTGAGAACCACTCAAAGAAATTTTCCGGTCATCCTGGGGTCCAAAAGACTTGTGACCTTCTCTCTCATACTGTTTGGTGGCCTAACATGTCTAAAGACGTGGAAGAATTTATTGGTGCTTGTTCTGTATGTGCCTGCAGTAAAACTCCACGAACTTCTCCGATTGGTCCACTCCACCTACTACCAATACCCAGGCGTCCTTGGACACACCTCTCAATGGACTTTATTACCGATCTCTCTATCTCCAGAGGTAATTCCACTATCTTGGTGGTGGTGGACCGTTTTAGTAAGATGGTTCATTTCATACCGCTCCAGGGTCTTCCGGGGGCAGAGACCTTGTCAGAACTGTTCATAAAAAAATCATGGTCTACCTTCAGATATAGTCTTGGGCAGAGGTCCTCAATTCGTGGCCCGTCTCTGGAGGGCTTTCTGTACTCAACTCCAAATCAATATTAGCCTCTCCTCTGGATACCATTCACAGACCAACGGCCAAACTGAATGGGTCAACCAGATTCTGGAACAATTTCTCAGATGTTATGCCTCCAAATTTCAGGATAACTGGTCCGAAAATTTATTATGGGCGGAGTTCAACTACAACAACGCTGCGCATTCTGCCACTAAAGTATCCCCATTCTTTTGCATCTGGGGTTATCACCCTAGGTCTAACTTAATTCCGCAACCAGAAGAAACCTCATGTCTGGAGGCTCGAGCTCTAGCCAGGAGACTTAGAGGAATCTGGAAGAAGGTCAAGTTTTGTCTGCAGTAAACGTCTTTTCGGACTAAACAACGGGTAGATCATCACCGACATGAATGTAGGTTCAGAGACGGGGATAAAGTCTGGCTGGCTACTAAAAACGTTCAAATCCATCAACCTTGTAAGAAGTTAGGTCCTCGCTTCATTGGTCCATTCCCTATCATTCAAAGGATCAACCCTGTAGCTTTCTGTTTAAAACTCCCTAGAGGGCTTCATATTCCCAACACTTTCAATGCATCTCTACTCAAACCAGTCAAGAATTCCAGAAAGTTCTGGCCTTCAGCTGTCCCCAAACCACCACCTATTATGGTGTTAGGTCAGGAAGAGTTTGAGATTGAAACCATCCTGGACTCCAAATTAGTCAAAGTGCAGCTTCATTATCTCTTACATTGGAAGAGAGGAAATGGGTTTCTGCCAAGAACGTGCATGCTGAAAAACTCATCAAAGAATTTCATAAAAAATTTTCTTCCAAACCAGGCCCTAGGGGTATCAAAACCCCTCATCAAGGGGAAGGGGGTACTGTTACACGCCGCAGAACGGCATACTCACCGCCAGGTCCCCCGCTTACCGGCGCCATCTTCCTTCCCTGGCGTCTTCCTCCTCGGCGCGCCGTCACTCCCACGCGACGGCATGCAAATTAGCCACGAGGAGAGCGCCGACTGCCTGAAGGATGGACGCACGCTCTCCTGTTTACAGCCGTTGCCAGGTAACGGCCAATCGTAGTCCTTATAAGCCCAGACAGCCTTTCATTCCACGTCGGTTATAGTTCTGTTTACAGCCTGTGCCTGCTTCTTTACTCTCTCTCTCCTGCCTTGTGCTTTTCTCTTGATTATTGAGTGTCCCACTGTCCTTCCTGCCCAGTACCTTGCTGCCTTGCCCTCAGTGTTCCATATTCCCTTTCTCCCACCTTATTGTTCAGCCCTTCCTTGTATTTACCTTGCCTCGCCTGTGTGACTGTGTTTGTTAACCCCTCCGGGGGTTCCCGCTTTTTGACTGTGTGTGAGTGCCCTAGTGAGTCCAGTTTGTCCTGTTAGTCCCGTCGCTTCCCACCTGTCTTCAATCCTTGTTTAGTATTCTCTGTTGTTCGTTACAGGCCAGTCTCTGCTGGCCTGTCTCTTCTCTTTTTTCCCATCTGTACCACTGTTTCTTCTCCCGGGTGTTGCCACAGGGGCCGCGACCTGCAGGTAAACCGGCAGCGCCAGACTATCCTCACCTTCAGAGGCTCTAGCAAAGAACACGGTCCTGCTAGACTCCGCGCCTTGGTTCGGCCTCACCCGCCACACCCCCAAGATCATCCAAGTTCTGTTACCTGCACTGTGTGGCACCACCTGCAATACCTCTGGACCCAATTCAGCCCTCCGGTACCTGCTCCTTCTTCCTCCTGCGTGGTAGGACATTTAAGCAATCTACATACCACTTAGGTACGTAGATTGACTTTGTGCGGTCTTTAAAGACCGCGTGTAGTAGTCTTTGAAAGTGTAAAGTGGGTCCCCGCATAAAAAATCTGATTTACGAAAAATCTGATTCCTCCCAGCCAGTTGCGAACTGGCTAGGATTTCGATTGCTATGTCTCAATGAGGTATAGTAGTCGATCCATGGAGCACCAAAAGCTCCGTGGTGTGAAAGGTAGTAAAAAAATAGTCCCACACTCCATTTCCTAATTCTTACCCTAACCCTCCCCTTTCACTACCCTAACCCTCTCTTCCTGGCAGCCTGACCCTAACCCTCCATCTCTCACAGCCTGACCCCAACCCACCTTCCCCTGCAGCCTGACCTTAACCCTCCCTCCCCTGCAGCCTGACCATAACCCTTCCTCCCCTGCAGCCTGACCCTAAGCCTCCCTCCGCTACAGCCTGACCCTCCTTACGCCACACAGAGAATTGACTCACCTGTCCCTGGTCCAGCGAGCAGCAGCGGAGGTGCGGTGGAGGGATATCGCGCATTGCAAAAGTGAATAGGTGAAGTATGCCGAAAAGGCATACTCTCCCATTCATTAAAAAAAAGTAGAAAAAGGACAAAAAGGATATCTCAGTTTCTATTGGATTGTGGCCTTTATTCTTGTCCTACACGTCAGTGCTGCCTGACTGTAACGCATTCCAACCCCATCTAGACTTAATCTGAATAACATGGCAGTGCAGATAATGAGGGAGGAGTAACGCCTATCAAATATTGGCCTAATAATGCAAAGGGGCACAGATAAACAACAACAACTTTTTGGAGATCATATACACACAGGCCAGAATTCAGATCTGTCCTTCCTTATCAGAACATAATCTGACCTCATCTTAAAATGTATGACACTTCAACACCTTCTGACCGAGTGGCTGTATGGAATTTGCAAGTGGCATTCCTTAGCTTTTAGTCAATGTACAGTACAGACGTTTACACTTGATGCTTACCAATGTAGACTTTCATACTTAAGGGAATTTCCATGCAATTGTATAAGAATCTGTAAGGTAGGTTCTAAATGCATGCAGGAGTGTTTAATTTGCAAATGCATGCACACCTGGATAGTGCGTTTCGGCAATTGCGGATTCTTCCAGATCTCAGACAACCAATCGTAGAAGAGAAAAAGAGTGAGTTCTGGATCTAGCTCATTATGTACATCAACATTACCTATAATACCAGACCTTCCAACATGACCCCTTCCATTAGGTATACAATACTATGCTCCTGAACCTCCATCTGCTACAAATCTTTGTTTTTAATAAATAAACTAATGTTAGAAAAATGTTTTTTATTCAATCAAGGTGGTTACCATAGTAACTAAATTTTGGAATCTTAGGAGCAGAGCATTCTATGCCTAATGGGATGGATTTGTAATAAGTTTGGTCGCTATGGTGACAATAACACTTTCATAGAATGTGACGGCAGATAAGAACCACTAGGCCCATCAAGTCTGCCCTTTTCACCCACCATCCTTCCTGTGAAGGATCCCTTCCTCAATCTTCCCTGAACTCACCACCCTCCAGTTGTTGCACAGAGAACACTTGTCACTCACCCCCCTGGAGTCACCCACATACACTAGGTTTAATTTTGTTAGCAACCAATTAAGATATTGTACTAGCATTTTTACTGGCATGTGGGAAGAAACCAGAGCACCCAGACCAGAGAACCAGAGAACCCACGCAGACACGGGGAGAACATACAAACTTCACACATTCGACAATGATACAAATAACACTACAATGTTGGGTGTAACACTTGCAAAATTGTTTAAAATATGTATGCCAATAATTTGTTAACTGCTCGGGAATGTACTACACCCTATTAATATGACAGGTACATGCAGAAAAAAATAGATAACCTGGAAAACCAGACAATGTTAATCATAAAAGGCAATACATAGATCTGTACAAAGCAATACGTGACCTTCATTGCACCTTGTCAGCTGTGAGCCTTGAATCAATGTCATATTAGTCATTCATCTACTATGGAAAGTGTAGCAGGTGACGGAACATTTGCATTATCTCTGCATTACATACATCATTCAGTGACTCTATATACTATCTGTGACAAGAGCTGTTTATTCATGGCCCAAACACAGGTAGTAGCAGGTGAAAACACACAATGAAGACAACTTCCTTTGTGTTTTTATTGCTTCTGTTTATTCAGTTGTATGAAGCTTGTACAATAACCTTTCCATATGAAATGAACATCATATACAAACATGCCATTGCTTAGATTGGAAGCCATTATCAAAGACTGAACCTTTTGCTCTCCAATACAGGCTCAGGGGCTCCAACAACAATCCAGATTCATACTAGAGACTCCTTGGTCAAAGGGATAACCATGTTTTGCTATTAGTGGAGGAGACATGGGAAAATAAGTGCTCCATTTACATAAACAAAATACAAATATAAAATGAGCGGCACTATTGCATGGACTCTATGGGCCGGATCCAGAATTACACAATGTGACTATTTCTGCCGTACTGCACAGAACATAGAGTGCTGGAAGCCTTTCCAATAGTGTGCAGGGGCGATGCGAGTCCCTGCAGTGATGTTTCACATTGGGAAATAAGGACAGCTGAAAGTAGCTTTTCAGCTGTCCCTATTTCGAATGTGTAACACAGCAGAATTTTTATTTTATGAATGGGTGCATATTCATCCATTCATTTTCGGAAAAGCTGCCAGCGCCGCCGGACCAGACCACCGGTTAGATAAGTATCCCTCTCCGGGGATTTAGGGTTTGGCTGAGGGGGAGGAATTTAGGGTTAGGTCATGGGGGGAGGGGAGACTTAGGGTTAGGCTGAGAGGTGGGGGAGACTTAGGGTTAGGCTGTGGGGGGGACTTAGGGTTCGGTGCTCCAGGGATCGATTGCTATGCCTCATACGGGGACCCACACTTGATTCAGACCTCCAGGCGTCCACACGGAAGAGGTGAGTGATTCGCCTACTCACCCATTCATTATCGGGAAAGCCAACAGCGCCGCCGCCGGACCTGACCACCGGAGAGGTGAGTAACCCTCCCCAGGGACTCAGGGTTAGGCTTGGGGGGGGGTGACTTAGGGTTAGGCTG